>CM037854.1:61301167-61326239 GCA_021234595.1 Delia radicum | reverse complement strand
TTTGCTAAATTAGCAAAATTTTAAGCTGACTTTACTAACTTTTAAGCTGACTTTACTAACTTTATTATTGAGTGTAGAAGTAAAGCAAAATTTTAAACAAATTAACCAAAATGTTTTATTAAAAAAAATTGACTTAGATTAATAGAAAAAATTCCATAATTAGCTAAATTTTATAGAAAAATCTACATTTTTTTTAGTAAATTATACAAATTAGCAAAATTAAAATTTTGATATTACCAAAAATAAACTCTTTAACCGGCTAGACCGCCTCTAGAAGCGGCTTAAAAACTATTAAGAATACCTCGAATGAGTTCTTTGTAATTAGAAATTAAGCCTTTAAATGGAAAATTTAATTAGCAGTATTTTCTGTGAAGATTTCACTGTTAAAGTTTAAAGTATCTTCTTAATTGAAGGTCAACTTTTTATATATAAAAAATAATCTTTAACGTTTACTGCATATTTTCCATCTCAATATATTATTTGATTCCATTCATCCTCAATTTGAGGAAAATTATTTGGTACTTACTGCATACAACATAATGCCATGCATCGATGATCATAACTTGCAGCCTCATAACTGACAATTATGTTTACAGCCTTAGATAACGACTCCAAAAGTATTTTGTTTAATAACAAAATCATTTAGTATTCTTTGTTCTCAAGTTTAAATAAAAATTTTAGTTACTAGTTCTCAACTTATGGCCATCAATACTCCATACATAAAATGTCATATTTTTCAAGTGAATATAATATACTTTTAAATTATCATTTTGTCTCGTAGCATTATAGTTAACGACTCTTAAATTCTTTTGTTTGAAAATGGGGAGGAAAATTTAGCATTCTTGGCAACTACATAATAATTTTTACAGTAACTTGTCACTTTCACATTGCAGTTTTATACTCCCGCATATCAATTTCATTTGAAAAAGGGCGACTTTTTATGTTCTTTTTGTTTGGCTGTAAAACTATTACAGATTTTGCTGACAATGACATTTGGTAAGTTTGGTCACATTTACTATTGAAATGACAACAGTTAAATTTTATTTTTTATATGAACTGAGGATTAAAGAAAATGAAATTTTATTTTTCAAATTTAACTTTTGGTATGCACTTTTTTAAATAAACTAAAAAACCGATAAAAATAAAATTTCGAGCAGAAGTAATATTTTTAAACCTTAACGAAAACTTACATTATTGTTAAGCAGATTTCATTTAGAATTGAAGCAATTTTTAAAAAGTTTCTGAATACTCTAGTAAGTTCCTAAGTACATTGCTTAATGCTTAACCCTTTCACTACCATTGAACACTACATTGTACACATTACAAAAAAAAAACATAAAAAGCTTTGTATTGCAAAAATACTTTATATTTTTGTTTTAAATATGTATTTTCATTAGGAAATTGGTCATTGAAAAAAAAAAAATCATTATATGCATAATATGTTCATCAGGGAAATATAGTTGCGATATTTCTCAACAAAGTCCGACTTTTTTCTAAACTAGCAAGGCTGGAAACTAAAAAATTGGCACGTAAATTCATTTAATGACCAGAATAAAATCAAAAAAAGCATTTTTGGACAATCGAGTGCTTTAGTGGTAAAAATGAGCTGAGCAGTTTCAAAAATTCGATTTTTGGACCCATTTTTGGAGGGTAGGTGGCTTACATGTCAACCTAGATATTTTCATATAAATCGGTGATAACCACCAAAAATTCTCTTGTCGTAGCTGAATTATCAATTATTTTATTAACTTTTATATTTTATTTGTTTCCGGTCTGGTTTTGTTTCGTTAATTTGCATGATTCAGGTAATTATACGTGATCACTTGAGCGTGTGTGAGCAAACTCTAAATTTAAATTTTGAGCGTGACAGAAGTTTGAGTTAGTGAGTGAGTGTGAGTCGAAATTCAGTCACGTGCCCATTTCTAGTCTAAACTGGTCGTAAATTTACAAAAAAAATTATTATTCAGACAATACAGTTCAAATTCTGACAGATATTGGTTAAATAGTAAGCTACAATATCCAAAGAGTAAGTAAAATAACACCAAAGCACATCCCAGCAAACTTTGGTAATGGGTGCGATAAAGTAATGCATTACCTTGTAATGTGTACTCCCTACCTGTATCATTATTTTCCAACAAGAAGTATTGAGTTACCGATAATTGAACACTCATGGACCTCATTACATTTTACATTACTTCAAAACATAAAATAATGACTTACGATCATCAATTACATAATGCATGAATTATAAACGTAAAGTAATTATTAATCTATATTTTTGAAAATCTATTTATAGACACATTACTTTGTGATTTTTGTAAGCATAATGGTAGGGTGTATATTTTGATATTACGAACGAAAACACGAAGCACAACAACTCATCTACATGTTAAGCAATAAAATATTGTATGTATCGATAGCTCAGTTGGTAGAGTTCTCGCCTAACTAATTGTTAAATACCAGAGACTCCAGGTTCGAATCCCAGCACGACCAAGTTATTTATTTAATAAAAAAAAAGTTATTTATTTAATTAAAAAAAATATAACACATTACTTTTTACCACCATGAAACCATATAAGTAACCAGTTACTTTACCCCCTACAAGGTAATGAGTTACTTTGAGGCTCATCGACTGTAAAATTCATCAGTGAAGTAACGTGTAAAATAATGCATGAAGCCCTATGGCGATACATTACTTTTTGTTTTTGCTGGGATTGTTTCTTGTTAAATTAAATTAAAAAGGGTCAATGGTACTCAAATAGTGTTAGCATTAAAAAGATTTTTATTGCTGTGTTTTCCAAAGTTTTATTGTTTTTTTTTTTTTTTTGTCTAAAAAATTCGACTTACGACTTTTTTTTGAATAAAGTGCATATTTTTTGTAGAAAAGAACACTGCGTAGTAAAATTGTACCAATTATAAATGCAATGAAGTTGTTAAATACAGCAATACCAAAAAGTCAAAAAATGTAAAATCTTTGAAAAAATCACAATTTCATGGATGAACTTATAATAATTTCGTTTATACAGGTAAACCGGTAAAAAAACCAACATGTTTATACTCAAATAAAATATAATATTGTGCAGTTTTTTGTTGAAAAGTTTTTTTAAAAAAAGTCATGATTTTGCGGTTAAATGTAGAAAAATTTGGAAAACATACGAAAAATGGGGTGCATGATGTAAATATAAAACCTGATTATATCGAAACCTGCAAACGAGAAATAATTATTTTGGCTGATTTGGATTCAGTGTAACAAAGTCTATACTATATTTCAAAGACAGGTTCTGCAAAAAATTTTAATAGTTTGGGGTAGTGCTCTTTTATTATAATAATGTTTTTATAACCTAAACATTTTTTGCTATGAATAATATATAGGGAGCTCTTAAAATCTTTCAACACAACTTTCAGATAATGGTCTTTCAAATTTCTTAGTATTCGTATTTCTATTCTCCGAGTAAATATGTATATTAGAGTTTTTTTTTTTTTTTTGGTTTTTGTTTTTGATTTTGGGATATCATAACTTTTTAGAAGGTTTTGCGACAATAAAAATATTGGCGTTTTTATTTTTGAAAAATTCCAACTCCTTCAATTCCCGCCCATCGGCTAAAATCGCGAATTTTGGGTGGCTTCTTTTGTAGAACAAAACCCGCTTAATATATTTAAAATCTGACGTAACGAATCGATTTCTACATGAAAAATTAGGCTTATAAGCAGTTTTTTGCCCTTTTATAATGCACCGGATAGCCATTAGGGTGGGTCGGAAAAAATGGATTTTTTTTATTCTTTCATTTAATTATTTTTTCTTACTTGAACAAAAAATGTCATACTATACTTATTTCTATTACTACCAGTAAAAAATTTATTATTCCTTAAACTTTTATTTTTACATACCCACATTTATTTTCTCTTGTTTTCAAATTTTTACTACAACGTTTTTTTTTTTTGTATTAAATGCTTTACGAAAAAATTTTTATTGAAATCGAAGAAGTTGAGCAAGTGCATAAAAATGTTGAAGTAGATGCAATGCACAAGATGACGTATAGTGATTCCTTTTTTTTCTAAGTCGCTGTTTGATTTTATAACTCTTCAGATTTTAAAAACTCTAGTTAATTTTGGAATAAACATCTCATTTATACTTTTTAATGCAGCTGAGTGGGCAGACTAGTAAAGTTTTTTAAATGCAATTGAAACCTCCAGAAATATTCAATCAACAAGCATTTACACCGAACAACTTGTTGGTAAAATTTCGCCGTGAACACTTCTGGCTTAGTAAAAAATAGAGATAGTTTTAATTGTTTAGCTCTATCAGCAGTTGAAAAAGGGGTAATTAATCAAATAATTACTATTTACTGTTTATAATAATATTAATATTATTATAATATTATCATTGTTTTGTTAATAAAAAAATTTTACTTTGTTTTTAATAAATAAAATTTACTTCGCAATAAAAATTACAAAACAAAAAAATGTTGTTTTTACTGGTAAAAAAAATTTAAGGCTTAATAACTTTTTAACTTGAAGTAATAAAAATAAGTAGAGTATTCCATTTTTCTCAGGAAAGAATCCTCTTTAATTGTTTATATTAAAAAAAAAAAACAATAAAGAATAAAAAATCGTTTTTTTTCGACCACTCTAATGGCTTATAAGCCTAATTTTTCATGTAGAATCGATTGGTGAAGTCAGATTTTTAATATATTTAGCGGTTTTTGTTCTACAAAAGAAGCTAGCCAAAATTCGCGATTTTAGCCGCCGAGCGGGATTTGAAGGAGTTGGAATTTTTCAAAAATAAAAACGCCATTATCTTTATTGACACAAAAACCTTCTAAAAGTAATGATATCCCAAAATCTAAAAATCAAAAAACACTCTAATGCATGTAGTCAAGATTGTTTTCTTTTTAAAAAAATCGTTATACTTCGCGTTTGTCGCTGCTCAAATTTGAGTGTTTTTAACAAATGTTGTAGAAAATGTACAATATTTGAATTATTATAACTTTAAAATGCGTATTATATTATTACTAAGTGACCCGGCAAACGTTGCTTTGCCTTCAAAATTTAATTGTAATCAATTCTTTAAATCAAGAAATTTTCTTTTACGCTAATAAATAATTAAAAAAATAAATTCACATTAGTAAATCATTTTAAAATTTGTAATTTCATTATAAGCCCAACGCCTCTCTGTCCTTCTATCGCCTTTATTTGCTTGAAGTATATAAAATGAATAGCTGAAAACAACTGCCATAACAACTGCGACGTCACCTATTACCGGTGCATTAAGCGCCGCTCATGCTCACCAGCCGCTATCTGGTCAGCTCTTATCACAACCGTAAATTCATCTGTCGGCATCTGGTCTAGGGCTGTTTTGAATAGACGGTTAAGGCTGTTGTGTTCGTGTAACATAGCTTGAAGATTAACATAGGTTTTTTGTAAATATTAACATAGGTTTTTTGTAAATATCTTCGGAACTACATAACCGATTTAAGAGTTTGATATCTCGTTTTGAAAAACATGACAACGGCTTTAAAAAAAAATAAATTATTAAATAACCTTGCAAAAAGTCTTGAATGTGATGATTTATTTTAATGCTTATTTGTTTTTTTGCTTTTGGTAGCCACGCCCACTTATCCCATTCCGCCCATTTTCAGTTCGACTACTAATATTTGTAATTGATGGACTCGTACAAAATTTGAAGGCTATATAACTATATAGAACCCTAGATATTTAATATTAATATTAATTTTGTATATGAGCTAAATAATCACTTTGTATGGGAGCTGCCACGCCCACTGGTATGATCCCGCCCAATTTTCCCATGACTATTCATAATATAATCAATGTGCACAAATTTCTAAGACCTCTGGCTATTATAGAACTGTAGATGATATATGATATTAAATATTTACTTTGCATGGGAGCTGACACGCCCACTGGTCCGAACACGCCCATTTTTCCCATGACTATTCACATTAACAAATAATCAACGTCCACAAATTTCTAAGACTATGGCTATTATATTACTGTAGATATATGATATTAAATATTTACTTTGTATGCGAGCTGACACGCCCACTGGTCCGATCACTCCCATTTTTCCCATGACTATTCACATTAACAAATAATCAACGTGCACAAATTTCTAAGACTATGGCTATTATAGATGTAGATATATGATATTAAATATTTACTTTGTATGGGAGCTGACACGCCCACTGGTCCGATCACCCCCATTTTTAGATGTTGGCCGATTCTTAGACCTACTTAATATGCTCACAAAATTTCATGAGAATCGGTCAAGCCGTTTCGGAGGAGTACGGGAACGAACATTGTGACACGAGAATTTTATATATAAGATTATAGTGATTAAGATCTGGCCCAGACTGGACGGCACTGCGATGCCATAAGGAAATTTTTGTGCTACATATCAAAATGGTCACTCCAAACTGCCTATAACATTCCCTATGAACCTTAAAAGCAAAGATGGAGGGGACATCCTAATATCCCCTGGGTCAAAGATTACCCTATTGAAAAATGCGTCAAGTTTTACAAAAATTAGAAGAGGTAAAGTTGAATATGTCGCTTTTTTTTTGTGATTATTATTGTGAAAGCGTCCCTATATGATTATCATATTTAAAACTTGTTTTGATAACTTTCAGAATTTTTTTTTTTTATAAACATTTGTTTTTATTTTTAAGTTCCTACAATTTCTTTGTTTTCGAAAATCTTTAGTATTAACAGGCGCGGATCCAGGAAAGTATTTTGTGGAGGGAGTTAAGAGGAATTTTTTCTATCTTATTGTTCTTTTTTATGTTTTTATATTGTTATTATAATGTTACATTTTCGCTCTCCTGGATCCGCGTCTGGTATTTGTTATTTCTTTCACTAATTTCGCTTTCATGCACTAATTAATATAGTTTTTCAAACTAAAAGTATGCACTCAAGTATATATAGTTTTAGCACACATACCCAAGTAAGTAAATATGAATGTGTGTACTTAAATAGCAACTTGTTTGTCTGTCTGTTCTGTCTCTAATAATAAAATGTACACATTTATTATTAAATCACTTATTGTTGTCAACAATGTGACATGTACTACGACGCATGTTACACATTTTTTATATTTGTTTGCTGTTGGTTTTTCATACAACGTAAACTGTAGTTGTTTGTTAACAACAATTTCTTGATGTACTATATATTTTGTCTGTGCAAGTGTATGTGTGCAAGGATTTCTTTAAAAATAGTTTTTTATTGCAATAAATAAAAAAAACAGCTAACAGCTAAAAAATTTCACTAACAATAGTGACACGAAAATACTTGTAGAAATTATTACGACAAGCAAAAAGATGTTGAAGATGAAGTGAAATAAATCTACAAAACATGATAGTCATTTTTTAAAAGAGTAAGTAAGATTTGAGTAAATATTATAAAAAAAATTAAAAAATATTGTAATTTTTTTCAAACTATTAGTAATAACGTTCCATACGAATTTCAAACACTTGACAAGTCCGCATCGGTTGACGCACTGGAAGCCATTATTGAAAATTTATTCGTGAGATACCCGCCGATATGATGGAGAGAGTATGTCAAAATTGGACCCAGCGTATGAACCATTTGAGTCGTAGCCGCGGTCACCATTTACATGAAAACATCTTTAAACATTGAATTATATAGATCGTTCTATCGACTCAAATAAAGA
The DNA here is from genome assembly GCA_021234595.1 of Delia radicum. Lineage (NCBI taxonomy): Eukaryota > Metazoa > Arthropoda > Insecta > Diptera > Anthomyiidae > Delia > Delia radicum. The sequence continues at coordinate 61,318,552 of CM037854.1, read as the reverse complement.
TTTAATACATTACTCTAAATTGTTATGTGTTTTTTTTAAATCAAATCCGTAAGCTCTTAAAAAATTAACCTTTATATATTGTTGTATTTCGGGAAACAGGACAATACTTACAAGCTCCCACGTTCTCCCAACACATAACCGGTCGTAATCCGACGCTTTCCCAACACTGTGCCGATTGTAATTTTCTGCCTGGGTAATTATATATAATAGTGATAGAATTATTTTTGACTAATTATACCATATACACTTATGGTACAATTAGTCAAAAATAATATATGATCATATCACTATTTAGTTCAAATGATCAGATATACAAGATAAGCTAATATACGATATATTGATATATGATATATTAAATGTTCATAAACTAGTAGTAATAATATATGAACATATATCATAAAAGATTGCCACATATATGAGTATATAGAAACTTTTTTCATCGGGAACAGATAGGAGAAATAATTTCTAAGAAAAAATTAAATTAATATGTCGTAATTTAAAATTTTACATTTCAATATTATAGATGTCAAAAAAACATGTGTTGTCAATAACGAAAATATTGATGTTTTTGCATCAATAAAATTTACCTAAATGACTGCAAAATTGGGCATCCACTAAATGGTTGTGTTTTTTTGTTGATGTGACCGCGCTCCTTTTAGATAGGGTCAAAAAGTTATTGTACGATTACATAAAAAAGTGCGTGTCGACGAATCCCAATAAAATAGGGCATCATTGAAAAGCTTGGTTAAGTACTAAAATGATGTATATATTATAACATTACCAAAGAAAGGATTAGATAAAAATATTTAAGAAATGTTGAGGTTAAGAAGAAGAATAAACAGTTTTCTCTAAAAATTAATTTTTAAATCAGACTAGACTAGTTTCTGCCTATTTTGGTATTTTGGAGGGTAAACATCTGTCATTATAATTCAGTATTCCATAGACGCCAAAGTGTAAACACACATTTTTTTCAATCGCTATAATAATGTCGTATTTTGTGCCTAAAAAAGATGTTTTGCGGGGAAGTCTAATAACCTTCTTTCATTTGAAGAAAACGGCTGCTGACAGTTATCGATTGTTGGTAGAAGCTTACAGTCAACATGTACCAACTCAAAAAACTTGTGACCGATAGTTTGCGCGATTCAGAAGTGATGATTTCGACAAAGAAGGCAAGGAGAGGCCTGGTCAGGCGAAAAAGTTTGAAAATGAGGAATTGGAAGCATTACTCCACGAATATATGTTGTCGAACGCAAGAAGAACTTGCATTATCATTGGGAGTCATACAACAAGCCATTTCCCCTGCGTTTAAAGTGCATTGAGATTCATTCAAAAGCAGGAAAATTGGGTCCCATATGAATTGAAGCCCAGAGACGTGGAAAATCGATTTTGCATGTCGGAAAAACTGCTTGAAGCTACCAAAAGAAGTAATTTTGCATTGTATTGTTACTGGTGATGAAAAATGGATACATTACGGTAAACCCCAAGCGCAAAAATCATATGTAAAGCCCGTCCAAACCAGCCAAATCAACGCCGAAGCCGAATATCCATTGCGCCAAGGTAATGCTCTGTATTTGGTGGGATCAGAAGGGTGTTTTGTATTGTTACGATTTCATGTTACGATTTCATTAATAAACGACACCGGCAACGTTTTCTTCTCTTTAACATCCCTGCTTTGTAAAACGTGCACGGTTCGATTGTTATAATGTAGTTACGGCCCAAACGAGTATCGAACTCTATTTAATGACAACAACAAGTGAGAGAACTGTGAAAAAAAGAAGAAGAACTTTATATAAAAAAGTGCTTGAACATTTCAGGCTAAATTCAAGGATAAAAGAAGGTCAAATAAGCGAGCTATTACGAACTCGAACTAAAAAAAGAACGTGGAGAATTGAAAAGGCCAGAAAGTTTCGAGACCGTCAAAGAGATAAGCAGTTATCGTTACCGTCGCCGAAACCTAGCTTATAATTTCTTTTATTTTTTTCTCAAATATATTTGGATGATCGATTTCCTGTAGCTTTGTGATTTGTGGCAGCTGAGCACATGCAAATTAAATAAATCACCAACCAAATTACCTCTCGGGAACCAGATTAATTTGATTATACAAACTTGTACTAATTTTTAAGAAATATCATAAAAGAAATAAATTTTTGTAAATAACCAGAATTTTAAAAAAGGCGGGAAAATAAATTTTTAAAATTGATTAAAAAAATTAAATTCAAATAAATTTCCCTGAAGAAGTCTCCAATGTGGAGACGAAATATTGGGAAATTAATAATTTACAATCGTTTTAACAAAAGATCTTAAGCTCGAAGGAAGAATCATATATGAATAAATCTTTTTGTTTAAAATTTTGTAACAGTATATGCAGCTGTGTTTGAAATCGGGTCAGACAATCACAGGGGACCTGTACCGAACGCAATTGATTCATTTGAAGAGAGCAATCTACAAAAAACGACCAGAATATTCGACTAGACACGAGGCCATAATCTTCCATCATGACAACGCTCCGCCAGATGTTGCAAGACCGGTCAAAAACTATTTGGAAAACAGAGATGGGAAGCTATGGCTCATCCGCCTTATAGCCCAGACCTTGCCCCTTCTGACTACCATTTGTTTATACGCTTCACTTTAGAACAGGGTATCAGAAATTGGCTTTCTTCATTCCTCACCTTAAAACCGGGGCAGTTCTTTTGGTACGGAATCCATGTGGTACCAGAAAGATTAGAAAAAGTAGGGGCTAACGATGGACAATACTTGAATAATGTATCATTTATTTGTTATTATAATAAATGCATTTTTCAAACAAAAAAATCTACATTATTAACTTGTATACCCAATAGATTTTATAAATTTTTTATCAATCAAATAATAAAGATTTTTTGGAACCATAAACATTTACCGAAGTTGAATTAAGAGAATGAGCGGTTGTATAAAAATGCATTGAAGCATCCATATTTAGCTCAAGTCAACTTTCGTACAGTTCCATCTCTATTAAATTGGGTTAATTTTTAATCGAAACTTATTGTACCCCAACTTAATGAAATTAAATAAATATCAAACACTGAAAAGGAATTTAAATAAAAAAAAAATTCTCAAATTGATCGCAAATGTGGTAAAATTTTTAAATTTCATATAAGTCGAATATAAGCGTTCTACAATTTGGAGAAAAATTAGGCAAAATTTGAAACGATCTTAACAGAAGGAAAATCAATCACTTTTAAGTTTTAAATCATAAACTTATCTTTGATATAAACTAATTTAAATAGTATTTGCCATAGTTTTTTTACTGTTAAAACAAAAAAATATAATTTTCTAAATTTAAACTTCAACCTTTGGTCTATTTTATATAATTTCTAGCATATTAACTATAACAAGCCTGTAATTGATTTCATATGTACTCTTGTGCATGTAAATGCTGGCGTTTGTCATTATCATGTAGTTGAGGACACCCATTACATGTATAATTATACACTTGTCTCCCTTTTTATGGTATGACACATTTAGTAAAAGTGTGTGGGCTGGATGCCAAAAAAAAAAAAAAAATGGGAAAAACTTTTACATTTTCCACAATGCAAGAATTTTTATTTAATGCTTACAAAAGATTGTTACTTGTATAAGCAAGCCCAAACTACGTACAACGACAACAATGGTACTATTATATTTTCTATACTTCAAAGGCTGTTTGAGTTGAAAAATATTTGTTGTGTTCTGATAGTGTGAAAGTTGTATGAAAAAAAAATTGAGTTTTCTTAGAAAAATTAAAAGAAAAAAAAATTTCATTGCAGTCGGTTTTTTTGTCATTAAAAAATCTTAAAGAATTGAGGTACGTTGGAATTAGGGAACGCATCCCGGGATTACCTTTCCTAAAATCGCGGGAATTTGTTCCTGGAATACCGTGAATTTTTAGAATACAGTTAAGAGAAAAATGTTTAATATTCCACATTTTTAATGCAGCAATATCAATTTAACTCTTTGATGAAGAATGGCGGATATATGTCCCACTTTTTTTTCTTTTTCCTATTTTAAGAAATTTTGCAGGACTATTTTAAGAAAACTTGTTGGGATTATGATATTATCAGAGCCTCACAAGGGTAAACAAAATTCAAAATAAAAAAAAAAAAATTGGATTTTTGTTGATTTTTTTTTAGGATTTTTGAGTTTTTTTAATGTTAAAATCGATATGTTAGTCAGGGACCGTAATATTATTTCTTTTATCATAAACGTCAGATGCAAAAGTTATTTGTGACTTTAATTTGGTGAGGAAAAATAGAAGTTATTTTTTGACTTTTACTTGTTTGATCAACAAAAAAAGTTATTGTTTAACTTTTATTTTTTTCAGCAAAAATACAAGTCATTTTTGTCTTTTATTTTTATGAGAAAAATAAAAGTTTGTTTTTTTAATTTCGATTTTTTTTGGAAAAATAAAAGTTATTATTATTTTATTTTAGTTTTTAATCAAATTTTTTCTCTTCCCGTTTTTATATTAAATTAAAATTCTCATCAAATTTATTTTTATGGGGATTCCCTCACAGCTTAATTTTGTTGTTAGCTTTTCAAAAATAAAAAAAATTGTTTTAGTTCATTCTTGAAAAAAAAATTAACTTTCACTTTTGCTCAAAAAAATAAAGTAAAAATAAGTGAAATTAAAATTATGCAAGTTCGAGGCCATACTTTATATTTCTTTCTAAGGATATTGTCCTTGTTTTCAAATTTATTATTTGACCCTTTCAGGAATGTGTTGATAGATCTTTTTCGGGAATTTTTCTAGGTTCTCATCATCAGAACACGTCTTGAAAGCGGGTAACAATGCCATGCCAAACATCAAACATTCATATAAACTAGTTTACTCACTACATGAGAACTAATATATGCGCTTGAAGTTAAAGATTATAACCAGTGATCACAAAATAAATTGAAAACTTGTTTGTTATGTGCAAGGTCCACCTCTGGTGGATATTCAATACACGTTTTTTGTTTTTCTCTCCTTTTTATATTTTGTTTAGTTTATAAACAACACAGTTTTATTTTTGCTCGAATATGCTAGAAAAAATAAAAATTCTAATTTTAAACAGCAGATCTTTTTATGAAAGACTTCCCCACAAGGGTCAATATGGTGCACTTGAATCAGTTCTCCGACATTTGCCTCTATAAGATTTTTTTGTTTAAAAATTGAAAAATAACTGTTATTATTGGTCCCTGGTTTATTTGTAAGTACATTATTTCTACGATAGGGGGAGCAGTAAAGCGCCAAAAAGCACAACATTTATTTCTAGTCATAGGATTAAGTTTTCACAAAGTTTTGCCAAAAAAACTTCAGCGGCTTAAGTTCGGTCGTCAAAGGGTTAAACAAATTTTAAATGTAAAAATTCTGCTAACGTCCCGTAATAGTTAACTTCACATATTGTAAAAATTTCGTTTTGGGCGGAACTCTTTGGTAATTTATTTTATTATTGTTCTAGTTTTAACATATTTTTTTAAACTTTTTTACTATTTTAAGCTCAACATTTGTTATGCTAAAAACATTTTTCTGTCATAAAATCAACTTCTCTCAGAAAGAAAACTTTAAATTCAGAGAACAACCTCCGATTTATAATGGGTAATTATTTATATAAAAAATCAAGGACATGGAAGAAAATATGATTTAATAAAAAGCAATTTTATAATAAATTTTTCGAGCGCGAGCCCGGAAGGAGGCACGAAGCCAGGACTATGCTTTTCCGGCCCACCAACAACAAAAAAATGGTTATTTTTTTTTTAAAGAAATTTACCAATACATAAATATTTCTTTTTTCTCTTGTTGTTGTAATTGTTGTTGTTGGATCGGTATAGAACATAGTTCTGGCTCTGTGCCTGCCGGAAATTATGAAAAATTTCCCGCTATCCCGGGAAATGAAAAGTGCATGATTTTGCATGCCCTAGTTAGAACATAAAGTTAAATAAAAGGAAAAATAGATTATTTTTTGTTATAAATATGGGGAGAAAGAAAATTCACTTGAAAGAAAATACACTTAAAAAAACAAATGAAGAGACTTTGGTATAATTTTGCCTTCATTATCAACCCTTTAAGTTTCGTATTTCCATAAAACGAATCTTAATTTTTACACAAGGTTTTAAAAAGTTAAGCTAATACGTTTTAAGGCTTACAATTAAAATGTATTTAAAATCTGAAATAAGGCAACACAAAATTAAAGTTTTTTAATCCACATATATATTCATATTATTAGCGTCCTTTTGTATGAAAAACATATACAAAAAGCTTTGTTTTTTTATATTTTCTACAAGAGTAGTACTTTTTAACTTTCCTCGTCTCTACTACATCTTGATATGCCGCGACATCTACTTGATTATGCGTATATCTTTCAATATGGTTGTAGTCCACATTATTATTATGCTTATCAGCACAATTATTTTTTTGCAAAATAAATTAGTAAAACATATGTTTAAAATAGTTAAGTGCTGAATAAGTATAACTAAAATTATAGTTAAAAACACAATTGCAGCAAAAAATTTGCTTAGAAATAGTATACTTAATTAACAAGACGTTTTACTAACTTATTTTTTTAAGTGTAGTAGTTGTCCCAGAACACAATATTTATTCGTTTAAGGTAAGAAAAGTGATATTTCACTGGTAAGGTACTTCACGAGTAACTTGAACTCGCAAACTACACCAGTATGAAGTTTCATAGACTACTTCAGCTACCTGTGTTTGAGCGCAGGCACTGGTAGAAACAATCAAAATTGTTGGAATTTCAGAAGTTTCTCCGAAAAAAACTATTTACTTCATGGAAAATCGTAAAAATTTGTTCTACTTTTTTGTTTAAGTGTATAAATATCAAGTATAAGGATTAAAAATAAGTTTTTATTTCATAGTAAAGGAATGTAATTATCTACAAAACTGTTTTAAAATCACAATGAAAAAAATTGAAGAGTATATAAAAGAACGAACAATGACATGATTGAGGTTAAGTTTATAACTTACTTTTTTTTTAAAGTACTCCAAATATAAGAGGACTTAAAAGGCATTAAATTGTTATGGTTTCCTTAAAAAAAGAAAAAAGAAACAATGACAAATTTTGCCAACTAAAAAAAATTTAAGTTTTTGCTGAAATAATTAAAAAAAAGGACTTTCAAATAAACCTCTTTACGTATTAAAGTTAAGCTTTTTGTTTTTTAATGCTGTTTTACTAAAACATCTTTTAGAAATGCATCATTATGTGACAAGACATTTAAATAAAATCCCAGCAAATATTACTGCTTACGCAGAAGCAATTGAGAAATGCATTATTTAATTACAGGCATTATTAAAGAAGTAGTAACAGAAGACAAGATTTTTGTTTAAGATGACTGACCCACTAAAACCTAATGTACACTCAAATAAAAAATTGGTATACAGATAGGTAAAACATTTTATACCGCAATTTACAGTTTTATACTAATTTTTAGTACAAAATATTTTTTAGTAAAAATGTTCATACACTCAAAATATTTTTTCCGTAAAGACTACTGAATATACACATTAAATTAACTGAAAATCAGTTAAAAAGAGGACTACTTACTTTTTGTTTAAAACAATTGTGTTTTTTAATTTATTTTCAACTGTTGAACAATTAATTAACAAAATCGATATAAACAATAAATTTTATTTTTTGTTTATTTCACTACTCAATATAATTTGACAACTTTTTGTTTTAAATAGAAAATTTTAACTGAATATTTAACTATGAACGAAGTCAGTTTATGTTTTTATTTTGTTTGTAGAATAACAGATAGAAAGTTACAAAATATATTTCTTTGCTAATTTAATGTATATTCCATTGAAATAACTTTGCCGATTAAATTTTTATATAACTGTTGAACTTTTATGGAAAAGTTCCTGTGAGTGTCCACTTAGAATACTATGTAGGTAAAGACCACTGAAAATGTAGTTAAAACAAATAGAATTTCACTTAAAGAAAGGACGACTTACATTTGCAGTAAATTCAACTAACATTGTCACCTGTTTTTTATTGTTCAAAAAATTAACCACAAATGTAGTAAAAATTAAGCACATATGTTAGTAAAAATTAAACATTTATTTTTTTAAAAAAACAAAAAACAACTGCAGAAAATGGATGTAAAATCATAAAACAGTCATTTGATGTGGTTTGTTTTTTTAAATGAACTACAAGGTTAGTTAAAAATTTAATTTGTTCTACAAGTGACTGACATTTACATTAAAAATAAAGAAACTGTATTACAACCCAAACAACTACATATTTTAAAAGCAGAAGTTTCCTGAGTGTAGTCTTAATTACAAATTGCAACTTCTTTATCTAATTTCAACAAAATATTTTACTGATTTTTTGTTAAAAATTTACTGATTTTCTTTTATCATAGTTGAGAACAAAGTTGAACCTTTTTAGAATCTAAAATATAAAAAATGAAAAGGAAAATTAAAATAAACTTCAATTAAAAAAATATTACTAATTTTTTGTAAAAAAACAAAATTTGATAATTTTGGCAAATCAATTTCCATTACTGGTCTACTAAGATGCACCATTTTGTGCGCCCCGGTAGCGTGCTGGATTATCAGTGCGGTGGTAGTGGGTTCGATTCCCACCAGAGGCACTGAATGTTTTCGCTACAATGCGCCGAAAGCCATAGTAGCTAGTGCTCGGTTAGGGTAATAGCATATAATTTGTAATTATACACTCAAAAAAATAAGTTAGTACAAAAGTTAGTAAAACGTCTTGTAAATCAGGTATACTATTTTTTAGCAAATTTTTTTGCTAAAATCGTGTTTCAGCTAAAATTTTTGTTATACTTATTCAGTACTTAACTTTTTTATACTAATGCTTTACTAATATACTAATGTTTTACTAATTAATTTTGCTAAAAAAAATTGTGCTCATAAGCACATTAATAGTGTGGACGACAACCAGATTGAAAGATATACGCAGAATGAAGCAGATGTCGCGGCATGTCAAGATTTAGTAGAGAAGAGGGAAATTATACTAAAAAGTACAACTCTAATAAGACATATAAAAAAATCAACCATGGAAGACTTTTGTATCTGTTTTTTATACATAAAACAAAATTGAGGATTAAAACAACTTAAATTTTGCGTTGTCACCGGCTTGTGAAAATAATTGTCTATTAATATAATAAAAGACAAAAGAAATATTTAAATTTAATATGTATTTCTATAATAAATGTTAATAGATTAAAATCTAGTTTGGTCAAATTGCAAACAAATATATACAGACATGTAGACAGAGTAAAGCGAAAGACAAAGACACACATCTTAGTATGGTTCCTTTTTCTTATTGCAAAAAAGGGTTGTTTTTTTCGTTTCGTTTGTTTTTGTTTATTTTTTCGTTTCGTTTCTATAATTATCTTCGGCAGTTGCGTCCTTAAAAGATAGCATCATTTAGACAACCATTGATGTAAGTAGTTGAAAGAAAATTTTTGTTATGTTATATATATTTATTTCTATATATTTTCAGATATTAAATTACTTCATGACATCAATGTGCGAAAATGAAAATTTTTATATTTCGTTATTATAGTAAATTATTTTTAAAAGAATCACAAAAATATGTTTTATGATTTTCAGCAAATAAATTAACTAAATTACAATTTTTTTGCGTTTTTTTCAGTCTACTAAAATTCAGCAAAAAATTTATTAATTTTTACCAAGGCTTTTTTATTTTTAATCTACTAAGTGTTAGCAAAACTTTTGCTGAATCTACTAATTTTGTTGCTAAAAATCAGCTCGCTGATTTTAAGCAAAAGATTTTGCTGACATTAGCAATTTTTTTGCTAGCACCCTCCTGACTAAAATTTTGCTGACTCAGCAAAATTTTTTGCTGACTTTACAAACTTTTTTTTTTGAGTGTATGATTATTAATTAATAAAATAATAAAAAAAAATTGCACCATAATTAATGAATTTTATTAATTTGACAAGTTGTTCACTTTATTTTCAATTTACCAATAATTAAGGAAACGTTTTGCTAAAATGATGAAAACGGTATTCCGTCCAAAAAATAGTAAATTTTTCTATAAAATTACAAAATTTTCTGTAATTTTAAAACATTTTTTTATTTGAGTTTGAGTATACACTCATATTGATGAAACATCTCATTTTTATGACATGTTTCATCAATTTTCGTCCAATGTCACGTTTCATAGTATTTGTGAGACATTTCATAAAAAACAAAACCAATTTCATTATATTTATGAAATGTTTCACTGTATATATGAAACATATTTTGTATTTGTAACATAACAATAGTTATGTTAAAGAATTGTTTGAATAAAGCTTTTATCTAAGTTGAGTTAATAACAAATGTCATTTATAGAAAATATGTGATAAATGATTATGAATAATGTAAAGAATAAATAATGGAATTTATAATTTAACTGTTACTGAGAATACATTTATCACTCTCTTAGCTTTATGCATATACACATATTTTAGAATAAGTATAATAAGAAACATTGTAATTAACGAAAGACAGTTAATAAAGATATGTTGAATTATTAACATCACAGTATTAGTAAGGACTTCATTATTTTTGTGTAGATAAAATTAATGGAGACCATAATGTGGTCGTTATAAAACTTGTTGTTCATATAATGTTTCATAAATATTGATGAAATTGTTACATTGGACGAAAATTGTTTAAACTTATTCCTGGTTTTCTCTGGGTGTAGTTACTACTTATCGAGGTTATTTTTGCTGTGATTGTTGTTAAATAAATTGCTATTGATAGCGTATGAGTGATATTAATTATTTCATGATAACTACAGTGCGTATACGTTATATTAATTTCATATATCAAATAAACCTCTTTTGACATTTATTTATTGAAATTATAAAAACAATAAACAAAATATGAAATACGAGTATCATAAAATTTTGAGGTTAAGAAAATTATAAGTTTTAACATAACTAGCATTTTCCAGATTCAGTTAATTTATTAGTAGTAACGAGCTTAAAAGCGTGACACATCATTAGTTTTATATATCGGAATATATTTAGAAGAAAAATTAATTATTTTTCACAGAAATTTCTCTTTTAATAAATTTTCTTAAACCTCTTGTTGCAAATGTTTTCAATTCAAGTTTCAGATTTCTACATTGTATAACTCTTTACATTTTTGAATCTGTTCTCTTTAAACCCTTATTATAACAAGATTATAACAAAAATGCAAAAATTAATCATTTTGTTTCTCCGGTAAAAGTTTTTAAAAGCCCAGTCTAAGGGAGCCCATTATAGGAAAGATAATGGCGCCACCAGTTAAGACAACAGCTTACTTTCAATACTTTAATACGAATAATACTGACTTGAATGAAAATATTGAATGTAAGGTGCGTTTGCGACCAATTTCACTTTTTTCGGAAAACGCAAATCGCCAAATCTTAATTACATGAAAAATAGTGTAATTTTTGGACTGTAGTTATATCTTGGTAAGACCAAATTTTTATGGATTTCTTTTCGAGGTTAAATATTAAAGATATATAAATTTACTGCATAAATTAAATTGGACTGCAAATAAGCTTAGCCTGGTTAAATGTATAAAATATATTTAAATAATTCCCAGTCAACACATTGCTGAGCATTTCAGAAATAATGAATCATAAAGGACTCTAAACTATGATAATTTTCTAAGCGCTTATAAAAGAATCTTTATTGACTTTTATGTCTGAGCTTAATTCAGGCATGGTTTCAAACCTGAATTAATGATATTTTCCAATACAAAAATGTGAAAAAGATTTGAAATTAATGAAACTTAATCTAAATTTTTTACGATTTTTTTTATCAGGGTTTACCTGATTGTCAGATTAGGTGTTAAAAATAGTAACCCGATCGGCTAATTATTTCGCTTACAAATCGAAAATTAACCAATAGTGAGAAATTCGGATTATGTTTGCTATTTTATGTATCCTAATCGCTTGGAGCAGACCAACTAAAAAAAAGTGGCGGTATATGAAACTTGTTTTGCATCATTCGTGAACGAAACAAAAAGTATGCTTTTAAAAAGAAACAAGTTATAAGTGAAAATGTGTGTCCTTTTCTTCTTGTTTTATAGTTTTACAAAAAAATTAAATGCAATACGGTTGTGAAAGGCGTGGTAGAGAAGAATGAGTGTATTTTCTAAAAATCATAACTACATTGTAAATTTTTCATTTACAACATTTTTTAATTTCTCGTGAATAGGTGTCAAAATTAGTGAAATAATGGATATTTTCATTGGTCTTTTAATCTTACACATTTAAAATTTTCATAAACACATGCTAATAATGGCAAGGATCTTGTATGGCGTAATGAAATAAACACAAAGTCCTATCCTATCCTATCTTAATTGGACACCTAAATAACACATTGAAATAAAAAACGCGAAGTCGTGAAGAAAATTATAAAATAAATCGCTAAAAGTAGCTAGGAAGAAAAAATAGCTAAAAATAGCTTAAACGAAAAATAAGTACCCAGCCAGAAATTGCCAATGGTCTGAAAAATCAAGCACTGGCAGCGCACTATTTGACAATGATCCAACAAATAAAGTGCTGGCAAAGCACTGATTTACAACGCTCTGCCGACGTTAGTAAAAAGCGCTTTGCCAGTGCTTAATTATCAAAATTTACAACAGGAAAAATAATAAAAGCACTGGCACAGCTCTGGCTTAGAACGCTCTGCCAACGTTCGTATAAAGTGCTTTGCCAGTACTTGATTTACAAACTTTACAACCGTAAAAATAATAAAAGCACTGGCACAGTACTAACTTAGAAGGCTTTCCCAACATTGGCAAAAAGTGCATTGCCAGTACTTATTTACAAAATTTACAACCGTTTAACTTAATAAAAACACATTTCTTGTTCACAACAAGAGTGGAAAAATTCAAAACTAAATTGCAATTTATGATTTGAAGTTAAGAATATTAAGGTCTCCTGTTATAGCCAGCACAAAGTATAGTATTTGTACTAAAATTTTACTTAAGAAATTTATTTTCAAATTTCTTTCTTTAAAGAATTAGTTACTAATTAGTAAAATTGTAGTAAAAATCGTGCTAACTTATCACAAAAATAATTTGATAAAAACAATATTCAGTTATTTTGTAATTAACTTAGCTGAAGCAAGCCTATTGTTATTTCTATTCAAATTACCAAAATCATTCAATAAGAAATAATACAACTCTTTACCGAAGAGAATCACTAAGTAGGACTTTATTGATCGTTTTTGGTTTTGGTACTGGAAAGAGCGCTTATTGTCAGTGCTTTGCCAACGTTTTAAAAAGAAACGGCCAATCCCTGCCCGGTATTATCATTTTGGGGTTGGCAAAGCACTTAAATCTTCAGATATCCAATGCTCTGCCAACGCTTATACCACCGTTGAAAGCACTGGGGCAATGCTTTCCGTTCGTATTTTGCTGGCTGGGTAGCTAAATCTTCCGGTTAATGCAATATAGCTAGATGGAAAATAATCACTAGATCTAGATGGATAATAGCTTACTATACTTACTACACATAAGTTCAATTCAACAATTTCAACTTCTTCAAAATTTTCTTTAAAGATATTAAAATATTAACCCTTGAAATTCTTATTTAGTTTATAATTCATAAACCAAGTAAAACTTCAGCAATAAATTTTACATTTAAAACATTTGTTTTAACCAAAATAATCTTTTAATTATTTTCTTTAATATTAACTTAAGAGATAAATAACATTATTATATTTTATATTGAACTCAAACTTCCCATACAAATGTGGTATTCGAAAAATAGTTTTTTAAATAAAAAATATGTTTGGTTTTATATACTAATGGATGCGTCTTCAAAGTATATCCAATTTGCCTGTAGTTTAATTACCTATACACTCAGGGAACTTCTGCTTTAAAATATGTAATTGTTTCTTTATTTTCAATTTAAATGTCAGAAAAAACTGGTCAGATCAAGGAAAATGTGCGCTCTGCAGTGGAAATCATCCGGCAAATTATAAAGGCTGCCAAATTTTTAAACAAATTCAAAAAATTCACAAACCACCATTGAGAAACCGAGAAGTACGCCCCTCAAATAACATTGAACCATCCCACGAGAGTCGACAAGAACAACGACCACAAAATACCGATCTACCACGCCCAACAACCGCAACAGGTAATATATCTTATGCAAATGTAACTAGAAACCCTTATAGCAATTTTCCACCGGAAAATGCTTCTTATTCACAACAACAACCTGCAATACAAAATGCTCAGCCAATAAGACAAACCTCAGCCCCTAATCAAATGACCGAAATGCTAAATATGCTAAATCAATTGATGCAACAGATGTCAAACCTTATAATGATTTTAACATCTAAGTTTATTCAAAATGGATTGCCTTAAAATCGCTTTTTGGAACGCAAATGGTCTAGCCCAGCACACGCTAGAGGTAAGATATATTCCTTATATCTGAAACAAATTTCACTCAAAAAAGTCACTTTTACATACCCCAATACAAGTTCTACCAAGTATTGCACCCAGATCAAACAGCTCATGGTGGATCAGCCATTTTAAAAAAAATACCATCAAACACCATGAAGTTATTTCTTTTCAGTTCAACGAATTCCAAGCTACAAATATAATTGTTGAAGATTGGCATGGACCAGTGACCATATCATCTGTTTACAGCCCACCCAAACACAACATCAAAAAGGAAAATTATAAGGAATTTTTCAAAAAGTTAGGAAACAGGTTCTTAGCATGTGGTGACTGCAATGCAAAACATACAATCTGGGGATCTAGATTAATAACAACCAAAGGTAGACAACTATATTCCGCAAGTAAAGATCTTAGCTTAAATGTTACATTTCCTGAAACACCCACATACTGGCTCACAGACCTAAACAAGATCCCTGACGTTATCGATTTCTGTATATCAAAAGGAATGCCACCCAAATATCAACATGCGAATCATGCCTTGACTTATCATCAGATCATTCCCCGGTAATATTGCATATAAAACATAAATTTAGCAATATTGAGCAACCATGTAAGCTCCACACTAAAAAAACTGATTGGAGTCGATATCGTTTCCTTATAAGTGAAAATTTAGTCACACAACTTCCACTTAAAAGCTATGAGGACATTACAGATGCTGTAGAACATCTTGTAAATATAATACAACAATCAGCTTGGAATTCCACTCCTCAGTATAGCTTCGCGAACATTCCCAAGTGTTCGATCGATATTCGAAATAAAATAAAAAAAAAACGTAAAGCTAGAAAGCGTTGGCAAACAACAAAATCTCCAGGTGATAAAACCATTTTAAACAAACTAACTGCAGAACTAAAAACGCTACTAAAGAATGAAAAGATAAAAAATTTGAATCAGACATACAAAATTTGGATTGTACGAAATCTACAGATTTTTTCGTTATGGAAAATAACTAATAAAGTAAAACGAAATATCTTGGAATACACCTAGATAAAAAGCTAACGTGGAAAAAACACATTCAAACGAAACGTAAAGCTTTAGATATCCAACTAAGAAAATTCGGGTTTATCATTGATTCCCGACTCTCCATTGAAAACAAGTTAACAATATATAATGTATTCTGAAACCTATTTGGACCTATGGGATTCAGTTGTGGGGCACCGCCTCCACCTCAAACATTGAAATTCTCCAGCGCTTTCAATCAAAAACAATTCGAAGAATTGTTGACGCACCTTGGTATGTAACAAATCATCAACTCCACAAAGATCTCAAAATACCTACCATAAAAGACGAAATAAAAACTCAGCTGGCATCCTACAAAAATAGAATTGAACAACATCCAAATCCGTTTGCATCAAACCTCATGAGAAATAACACAACATTTGTAAGACTAAGGCGCAGGGCTCCTCAAGACTTAATGCGATGAAAATATTTCCTTTCAAAATGGAGATACACAACTCTTTAAATAACCACAGCAAAACCTTCTTAACATTATGGTATGATCAATAGATCATAGCCATTTTATGTATATGTATCTAACTCAAATCTAATGTTTAATATATAAAAAGATAGATTGCATTAATAAAGAGAAAAATTAAAAAAAAAAAAAAAAAATGTCAGTCATTTGTAGAAGAAATTAAATTTTTTACCAACCTTGTAGTTCATTTAAAAAAACAAAGCACATCAAATGACTGTTTTATGATTTTACATCCATTTTTTACAGTAGTTTTTTGTTACTTAAAAAAATAAAAAATTAAATTTTTTTTTTATTTTTAGTAACATTTGGTTAATTTTTATACAATTGTTAGTAATTTTTTGAACATTGAAAAACAAATGACAATGTTAGTTGTATTTACTGAATGTAAGTCGTCCATTCTTTAAGTGAAATTTCATTTGTTTTCAACCACATTTGCAGAGGTCGTTACCTACATAGTATTCTAATGTGAATAATAATAAATATTTTAAAAAAACTTTCAAATTGGAAAATTTTTGTATCCGCTTTTTAACCCCTAAACTTGAGATTGAGCACCTTAAAAATACGTTTCTATTATTGTTTGTCCTTTATAACATATCGTAGTTTTATTCAAATCTGAGGATTTACCACTGTGTGGTTTCCTTGTTAGGTGAAGTTAAAATGGTTGCATACACCGAAAAAAATCCATGCGTTATATATACGAAATTAGGAAAGGTTTGTGTAAACTATACGAATAATTAAGAAAGTCTTTCGTATAATTTACGAAATACATTTTCTGTTTTACGAAATATCTTTTATATATTACGAAAAATGGTGTGGAATTAAAAAAATCAATTAACAAAATATCACAGCGAAATGTATAAAAATAATAAATAAAAAAAAAAATAATATAAGCCAAGACAGTTTTTTGTAAATTTAAAAATGTTGCATATATTTTAATTCTGTAATAAAAATTTATTTCGCAAAATAAAATAAAATTCTTATTCGTTAGCTTCGTAAATTGCAAAGGCCTTTACTATTTTTGTTTCGCAAAATTACAGAAACTTTCTTATATATAACGAAAAAAGTGGCTACGAATGATTTCGGTGGTTTTGTTAAAATTTAAAAAGTCTGCACTAAATTTATTTTCGTAAAATGTAAGAACCTTTCTTGTATTTACGAGAAAAATAGCGGCGACAGTTTTTTTTTTATAAAAGTTCCATTGTTTTTTTTTCGGTGTAGTCTTACCAGATACACAGAAGATCGTACATTTAAATGTGTTGTTGTTTTGTTTGTTATTGATGATTTACTAGTGGTTGAACAGATATTAATTTTTTTTTTAACCAGTTAACACAAACACACACACATGCACATTTACATCTGCCAGTGTCGGTAAGGGTTTTTTTTTTTGTGATTTTGACTATGTTTGGTATTGTTGTTAGGTATTGTGGTCAAATCTTTATTGGCATTTATTGAT
>CM037854.1:61257947-61301067 GCA_021234595.1 Delia radicum | reverse complement strand
AAAACACCATTAGACTGGCAAGCAACATATTAACCTACTGATATAAATAAAAACCAGATCTAATAGATTTTTTCGTTTTTAAAAAAATTTCCAAATCATATATGCAAATAACTGATGGATTTGACATGAATTCTGACCATTCTTCAGTTAAGCCCATATCTTACAAACCAATTTACTGATTGGCATTACTTTAAAGCTACATTAGAACAAATGGATGATTTTGATGAACCAAATTCTCCTGATGAATTTGACCAACGAGTAATAAATTTAACTGAAATAATACAACAAGCAGCATGGAGAAGTACTCCTGCTATGTCACACACCACAAAACCTACAAATATCCAAAGGAAATTGTGGAATTAATACGAAAAAAAAACGAAAACAGCGGAGTCGATGGCAAACGTCAAGGTCTCCGCTTGAAAAGCGAAAACTTAATCAAATAACCCACGACATTAACTTAAGAATAAAAAGATTTAAAAATCAGCAATTCACCAAAAACATATCAAATTTAACAAAGTGCACTAAAATCTAAAAAACACCACAACACATGCAGCACCTATAAAGGACTGTAATAACTAAATGGGCAAAAACTGACACCCAGAAAGCAAAGTTATTTTCCGATCACCTACAAAATACATTCTCAACAGATAGTGTATCTTATTATAATGAATTAAATGTAAATGATACTATTGAAATTAATGAAATAGAAATACCAAAAGTCACTCTTCAGAAGTTGATTT
This sequence comes from Delia radicum, assembly GCA_021234595.1. Lineage (NCBI taxonomy): Eukaryota > Metazoa > Arthropoda > Insecta > Diptera > Anthomyiidae > Delia > Delia radicum. The sequence goes on along the minus strand of CM037854.1, from coordinate 61,300,327 downwards.
TGTGTTAAAAAAAGATCTGAATTTAAAAAAGTCACCTGGCTTTGATTTAATAACCACAGAAGTATTACAGCACCTTCTTTTAAATATAACTTATAAATTAACGCGAATAATAAATGCATCATTTCGTCTACATCATGTTCCGAGTTATTGGAAAATAGCTCAAATTATTATGATCCCTAAACCCGGTAAACCAGAAAGTGAAATTACATCATACAGGCCAATATCGTTGTTACCAATGTTATCAAAAGTATACGAAAATTAATTATTAAACGTTTAAAAACAATCATCGAAACTAAAAACATTATTCCAAACCATCAATTTGGATTTAGAAACAATCATTCAACAATCGACCAAGTGCATAGAATAACCAACGTCATTGAAAAAGCATTAGAAGAAAGGAAAATCTGTTCGGCCGTTTTCCTAGATGTGTCACAAGCTTTCGATAAAGTCTGGCATAATGGATTACTTCAAAAACTTAAACAAATATTTCCAACAAGTTTCTATAACTTACTGCAATCATATTTACAAAAACAGATATTTTAGAATCAAACATGTAAATGAATATTCTAATCTTAGAAAAATAAATGCAGGTATCCCTCAGGGCAGTATTTAGGCCCCCTTTTGTACCTGATTTTTACAAATGATTTACCAACTCATCTACATTGTGTAACGGCTACCTTTGCAAACGATACAGCAATTCTATCGATTGGAAAAACAATAACAGAGTCTTCCCAAAACTTTCAATCTATGTAAATAAATTGATTTCATGGTCCAAAAAATGGCGAATTAAACTTAATAACACAAAGTCTATACATGTAGATTTTACAAACAAAAATAAATAGTATACCTATATATATTGGTAACAACGAAACTCCCCGTTCTAATAAGGCCAAATACCTGGGTATGACCAGGCACGTAGTTAGGGGGGGGGGGGGCTTGGGGGCTAGAACCCCCCGAAATTATTTGACAAATTTAAAAACTTAATACAATTCGTTAGAAAGTAACAATGTTATTGATAAATTTAATATGAAAATATTTATTTTTGACTTGGATCAAATAGGAAATAGTTTTATATGGCTCGAATCTTAAAATTTCGTTAGAAAACATCGCCTGCAAATGGGCGGCTATCATTGTTAGAGTTGATTTTCGACAAAAAGCAATAAATAAAATCATTTCATAAGAGATTTCGAAGTCTTTGACTTAAAATATAATAAAAAATTGTTTGAGACAATGCAAACTAAAATTAAATATGTCTACACAGAAAAAACTAAAATTGAGTTTTAATTAAAATATTTGTTGATTCAGCAAAAGTTTAACTGAATTCGGTCGTGTTGATGCAATTGTAGTAACAACTAAACTAATTTGTATCTATTTAATTAATATTATTTTCAATTACATATAGTTTTATTCACATCTATTAAGACTTTAATTGAATATTGTTTGCTATTGGGAAAAATTACAAAATTTAAAAAAAATCACCAAAATTGTAGAAAAATCGCCAAAACTTAAAAAATCGAGACCATTTTAAAAAATTGCAGAAATGTAAAAAAACTCCCAAAATAAACTCCGAAATTCGAAAAAAAATTTTAAAAAAATCACCAAAATTAAAGAAACGCGAATTTTCTACTTTAAACCATTTTTTTAATTTTGGCGACTTTTTAAAATTTTACATTTGTTTCAATGTTGTTATTAGACGTTATAAAAACTGAAAAATTTGTTTACCAAATTCATTTTCAATTAAACAGTTAATTGAAAGTAAGTTTGAAATCGAACAAAAGTTTAATTAAAATTTTTTTGACAATGATTTTTTCTGTGTATTTTGATATAATCTTTTAAAATGAAGGTACCACTAAGACTAAAAATTAAGTTAACTTGTGCCGTAAAAGTCGCTACTTTACTTACAGTGCAATCTTTTTATTTGAATTTGGTTTGCTACGCACGTATCTGGTAACATAGTTTTCAGTATTTTTTTTACGATATATATTACGATATCTCATATATTTTTTTAATTTTTTGAAACAAAGTTAAGCCTCAAACTTTGATCGATATGCATAATGTGTTAACGTTGTCCAATGTGACTCAAATTTTCTCAATTTTTTTAGACTGAATGTAAACAAATTTCTATCGGCGCTCCTTGAAATGCGACATTTTAAAATCAAGCAGCAAAACCTGTCTTTGTGTTATAACGATGTGGTTTTTTTTTTTAGACATTTTAAAGGGTTTTTATTTAAAAATTGATTAAAGACAATTCGAAAAGCGTTTGAAATTGTTCAAAATATAAATCAAAGTGAATTCGAAATACATAAGACAGACCTACAAAAAAAATGTTTTGTTTGGTGCCGCCAATTCTATGTTATAATTTGGTTAATTAGTCCGCAAGACGTCATGGTTAGCTGCCAAAATCGCGAAGCTACGTTCAGGTTTGTATCGATCGGTCATAACCTAAAAAATGTATTTTATTATACTTAATGTCATTATAGTAAATTAATTTCTTTGATTAAATGATAATATCGATATGCCGTCGTCGAGAAGGTGTTGTGTAAATAATCCAAATACATTTTGTTATATTTGTGGTGAATATGTAGTAAAAAAGTTTAGAAAACCTATAACAGATGCATTGAAGAAGACATACGTTGATTACTTTAATATAGAGATGAATGCTCGAAAACTACACGTAGCATTAAAAAAGTAAGTATCAATTTTTTATCAGGGTACCGAACGTACTTGAAATCTGTTTTATTTTTAGCGGCACCAAAATCATTGTAGGCCTGTGTAATTTAGTTTAAATAAGACCTAGGCGATGTCAGGTATATTTTTAAATTTTCCAATTTTATATTTTTTCTTTATTATTATTTTTTTCAGACTACAATCACACTTGCTTGGAAAATTTACGATTTTTTTAATACAAGATATGAAGTATAGCCCCCAATCTAAAAAAGTCGGATATATGAAAAAGGCAAAAAAATAGAGAATAATTTGGTAAAATAATTCAAATAAGTGACAGCCGGGGTTCACGACATAGTATCAAAATGGTTTACAAAATGTGTGTTTTCTCGAGCATTTTAACGCTGTTTTTAAATAAGTCTAAATTTCCTAAACTTTAAACATATTTTCATACAAAGATGTGTTAAATTTCACCACCAATTTTAAAAATAGATACGTTTTTCATATATTTTGCTGCTTTATCACCTATCCGAATTTCATTAATTTCAAAGGGAACCCATCGGAAAAGCTCCCTTGTAAGTGTCAGGCAAATTATATAGTATATTTGCTTTTAATTTGTTTTTTGGCCGGTTACAAATCTTTAATTTCCCGAGTTAAAACTTTTGCATAAAATAATACATTATTTTATATACACTTATAAGGTTTTGTCTGTCAGTGCATTTCACCGGACATAATTATATAAATTCACATATAAAATTAATTTCGAATAAAAAAATTAATATGATGTCATATATAATTGCGTATAATTATATATTGCATTAAGAATACGCTAAAACTAATCCAATTAATAATTGCGTTATATTTATATACCTAGACATTGCAAAATAATGTATATTTTGATATTATATCATATAGCGGGCGCAGCCCGCTACGTTGTTAGCGTGCCTTAGACCTAGTTTTTGGGATGATGGATAAACTGGATGGAAGTTGGGTCATATCCCAAAGAACACATGGTGACAATTTTCGCCTCTACTATCCTCATTTTTACCACATTCCTGATGGAAATTATATAAAGTGAAATTCCAGAAAGTTGGGTCAAAGTCGAAAGAAAAGCATTATGGACATTTCAGCCTTCTATCGCAAAGGGTTTGGTCAGACCGGTAAGGGGGGAGACTTTTTCCCTTATTATCCCCCTTTTTACTATGTTACTGAGCAAAATCCTAAAAAGTGAAATTTTAGAAAGTTAGGACATATCCGAAAGAACACTTTTCCCTTATTATCCCCCTTTTTACCACATCACTGAGCAAAATTGGGAAAAGTGAAATTTAAGAATGATAGGACATATCCGAAAGAATACATGGTAAAAATTTCAGCCTTCTATCGCAAAGGGTTTGGTCGGGACGCTAAAGGGGAGACTGTTTCCCTTATTATCCCCCTTTTTACCACGTTACGTATCAAAATTGTAAAAAGTAAATTCTCCTAAAGTTGGGACATATCAGAAAGAACACATGGTTAAAATTTCAGCTTTCTATCCCAAAGGGTTTGGTGAGGCCACTGAGGGGGAGACTTTTTCCCCTATTACCACGTTCCTGAGCAAAATTCCAAAAAGTTTGGTTATATCCGAATGAGCATATGGTGAAAATTTCAGGTATCTATCCTAAAGGGTTCGGTGAGGCCGCTAATGGGGAGACTTTTTCCCACTTTTATCCCCCCTTTTACCACGTTCCTGGGCAAAATTTTAAAAAGTAAAAGTACAGGAAATTTTGTCATGTTCCAAAGAACACATGGTGAAAATTTTAGCTTTCTATCCCAAGGCTAAAGCATCATGTGTATACAATTTCAAATAATGAAATAGTGGGCGTAAAACTGGGCGTGGCCAAAAAAAAGTATCCTATTGACCATTCCGGAGTTCCAGTTACATACTGTGAAAATTTCAGGAAGATCGGTCCAGTGGTCTGGTATACAATTTCAAATAATGAAATAGTGGGCGTAAAAGTGGGCGTGGCCAAAAAAAAAGTATCCTATTGACCATTCCGGAGTTCCAGTTACATACTGTGAAAATTTCAGGAAGATCGGTCCAGTGGTCTGGTCTCCTATAAAATACATACATACAAACAAACAAACAAATAAACAAACACACATTCTATTTTATATATATAGATAGATTTAAAAAAACACAATTTTATTTTAAATAAAATTTCCAAATTCTATGGAATTAGTTACAAATTATAAAGTTGTAAACCTTTTGCAAGCGGCTAAAGTCTTAAGGATTAATAGATATTTCGAATTTTCATGCCGTTTTAAAATCAAAAACTGGAAATTTATACCGCTATATAAAATCGTATTAAATTGTATCGCGTCATTATTTGGATGTTATTTAATTACTATGCCCATTTCACGGATATAAAACTGTATTAAGACTCATATTAAATTTCGTATGATTATATAAAGCATCATATTAATTTTAATCGGGTTATTAGAAGTTGAAACTTTTTTACTTTTTCTACATTTATCAAGTTTTAGCTACCCTAGACGTATATTAGCACATAAAAATATAAAGTAAGGCAATTTTATTTTTCGCGGTTTTCAAAAAGTTTTCCGAATAATCCTTTTTTTTTATTTAATTAAACTAAAAATTAATATTTAGCTAAAAATTTAACGTAATTAGACAATAACGATGCATATCCAATTTATAAGGAAATGCAATTTATGCGGGAGGTTTTTGTTTCAAAATGACCTGAGCAAGCGATTTCTATTATTAATACATGATTGCCCATCACGTGGAGGTAAAATTTAGCAAACAAAAAAAAAAAAAAAAAAAGCTGTTACTCTAGTGTGCAAAAAAAAAATATATAATCAATATAAAAAATAGAAATAAACATTTATTTAAAAAAAAAAAAAAGAAAATTAAATGTATTTTTTAAATGTATATTTTGCCATTTGGTATAGGTTTGAATACAAAAGTTAAAAACTCATTGAAATAAAGCAGCAAAATTACCAAAAAAAATGGTACCACAAAGCAGTTTTTTTTTTGCAACGTAATTTTTAACACATGTTTAGTAGTTTTAGCAGCAATTCTTACAATCTTTTTTTCTGTCAGTTTTTGAGCAAAAAAATAAAAGCAATTTGTTTTTATCTTTCAAAGTAAGTTTAAACATATGTCGAAAACTTTTGAAATAACTCATATATGTATGTAGAAAACACATGTTTGTCCAAAATGTTTACAAAATAGATATAAATTAGGCGACACTTTTATGATGGTTTTCCAAATTTTAAAGATACCAGCGAGTTTTAAATTTTGTATTGTCTGTCGATTAGGGGATTTATATTTTAAACAGTAGGATTATAAAATTTTAACATTTTGAAAATTTTCATAATGCCTGAAGACAAACTGGTATTAAAAACGATGTAGCGATTTTTTAGAAATTAAAAACTTTCGGTAATTTTTAATTTTTTTGTCGGCACTATTTAGTTTTGTAAATCTAGGAGACTTCAAACCCAATTGTGAAAAATTTTAAAAATAAATATCACCTTAATATTCATAAATTACTAAAATATTATAGCCAAGCTTACAAATGTTATGAACCAAAAAAAAATGAAATTGGCTTTAGAGAGAACTAAACGAAACACTAACAACTACTCATACATAAAAAATAAATTCTAAATATCACACACGTTTTTTATTTTTTATTTTTATTTAAGAACTAGAAAGACTATTTATTTTACAAACATATATTCGGTTGCTTCGCTATCTTCCGGTCACTTTGTCATTTTTCCACAACATAATTCAAAAATGTTTTAAAGTCAAGTACTCTGATGGTATAACAACCTAAAAACAAACAGCCACAAGGAAAAGCTACTCCTCTTCTCATTGTGGTTATAGGAAAACAATTTATTGGAAAAATATAACCATAACCCGTAGTGATGGAAAAATAAAACAACTAAGACCCCTCTCATATAAAATTTACTAACTTTGCACAAAAATTTAACACAAATATAAAAAAAACGAATTTAAGAAATTGTGAAAAAATACAAATTATTATATACCCTACATGTGTAAAACTGCTTTCGGTGAATTATATCGGAAATTTCGATTTTCAAAGAAAACAGTTTTGTACTTGCAAACGAATTTTTGTATGTACACAGTGCGTTTGTCAGTCGATTAAGAATAATTCGATTAATCGATCAAACAAAACCAAACTCTTGTTCGAATAATTTAAAAATGACTATTTTCGAATAACGAATAAATCGATTATTAACGTCAATTAATCGAACATTTTTCTTCTATTACAAAATAAATTAAATAAGAGCTTTTAATTTGATTTATTCTCATAAATCTTTAAAGATTTTATACAAAATGTGGGAATGTTAAAAAATATTGTAGCCATAGCCCTGATTGTAATTAATCTCAATGTTTGTTTAATAAGCAAAAGCTATGTTGAGTTATCATAGTAGTTCAAGAATGTGTTTAAGTTCTTATTAAACACATCTTTGACAAACAATTGTATCAGCTGTTTTGTTTTTAAATCAAACGTTAACCAAATTTCAAGAAAGGGGATTTTTCACTCTCGGGTATAAGAAATAAAAAGCTAAAAAAAATAATCAATTGATTTATTTAAATCATATCAATGTAAGTATAAAATGTTGTTATTGTATTGTAATTTATTTAAGTATATAATTATCTCGGTTTGAAAGTATTTCACCAAGAACAAAAATAAAAAAATAAAGTCACATGCACCAAGTGTCCTAAAGTTTACAAAATTGTTGGATCTATAACATCCTCACTTCTTTACCATTTGCGTAAGAGCCACAATATTACCATTGAAAACGATGTAGTGGAAGAGAAAATCCAACGACATCAAAAATGCCGAACTTGGTCCAATGGCCAAATACATTAAGAGAGACAGCGGCAGTTTCTATAGAAGAAATTGTATGCAGAAGTTTGGCTGAAGATGGTATGTCTGCAAACTCCTTTCGAAAATCCAAGTAATATCGGATTATTAAGAATTAAGGGTCTTACGATGCCTTTAAGTAATACAACAATATGGATTATGTTGAAAACTTTTCGTATCAAAAAATTAAGAAGTTATGCGGAATTGAAAGAAATAAAGAAGAAAATGGAATATTTTCAATAGTTGTAGATGAATGGACGGATGTATCTTATTTAAAATACGTTAATGTTTCTCTTCGAATATACGATCCAAATCCAGCTTATTTACAAATAATTAATTTGGGCCTCAAAGAAATTAAAACAAAGGAACCGCTTGAAAAAATTCATTCTTCAATAAAAAAAAATTAAATGAGTTTGGAATCAACATCGATAAATATATTGTCGGTGCTACCCATGATGGCGCAGCTGTAATGAAGAAATACGGACATAATTTGCTGTCTGAAGCGCAGTTATGCATAAACCATGCAATTCATTTATCAGTAGTTGACACATTAAACGAAAAAAAATCTGAATCCTTTGTAGAGAGCGAGGATGATGAGGATGAAATGAAGTTCGCCTTATTCATGACGTGAAATATAGATGGTCATCATTATCACAGATGCTGGAAAACTTCATTGGAATTCACAAATGTGTTATTCATGCACTAATTGATTTTGGTTAACACCATTTACGGACTTTGAAGTAACTGTTTTATCAAACCTTTATAAAACTTTACAACCAATTGATGTTGCTATAAAAGAGCTAGAAAAAGATAGCTCATCCATAATAGAATTAGATACGTTAATAATATTTCTGAATTCTGAAAATTTTTCGAGCAATGAAAGTTTCCTAAAATATTCCCAAAAAAGTGAAACTAAAGAATATGCTAATGAATTGTACTCCAGATTATTTTATGTTGAAAGCAGGGACCGTAGCGGTTATAAGTGATATCAAAAAAGTTCCTTTATAACAGTTATTTTGTGGCTTAAAAAGAAAAAAAAACATAAAAAACAGTTCCTTTCAACGTAAAAATAAAAGATCGGATGAAACTCTTAAGATGAGAGTTTTATTTCGCCTTCATTAAATAAAACTCTTTTGAGGAGTTTTATTTTGTCCGTATAAAATAAAACTCACTTGAGGAGTTTTATTTTAACACTCATTTGACGAGGTCTATTTTTTCCGTCAGCGAATAAAACTCATTTTATGTAAATTAACATTCAAAGCTTGCCGTTTGCCAGATCATTACAATTTGTATGGCAGTGTAATCTAATCACTTGCATTGCAATTGAAAAAATCGTCATTAAAATGAAAACATGTGGGTCTTTAATTTGTTATTGTTTGATTCCTATTATTAAATGGTTGTTGTTTTATTTATTATATATGTAGATAGGGAACAAGAAAGCGAAGGAAGTGATAATGAGGATGAAAAAAAGCTTTCTATGAAATGACAATTTTTCTCCAAGGCCCTTATCGATTGATAAACCTCTTTTTGATTTCTGGGAGGCTAAAAGAATACACTATCCGTAAACAACAAAACTATACAGTGTGTACCTGCAACCCAGGTAAGCGTGGAAAGAGCATTCTCTGCTCTTAAATTGGTATTGAGCGACCTGCGTTCAAATATTTCCGCAGAAAATTTAGAAAAGTTATGTTCGTTAAATTATATATATATAAATTACTACATTATAGCAAATAAAGTCAATAAAAAGAAGAAAATAAACAACATGAGTTTTATTTTAGACGGAAAAATAAAACTCCATAATGAGTTTCAAAATAAACTCCTCAAATGAGCTTTATTTTCTGACGTGAAAAATAAACTCCTTAAAAAAAGTTTTATTTCAGACGGGAAAAATAAACTCCTCAAAAGGGTTTTATTTAATGAAGGCGAAATAAAACTCTCTTCTTAAGTGTTTCATCCGATCTTTTATTTATTCGTTGAAAAATAACTCTTAACTGTGGAGTTGAGATCGTTTCCTTAAGATCACAATATATTCTGAAAGAGCACTTCAATACGAATCGTTTGGTATATAATAGTATATGTATCCGTTGACTCTAACATAGAGAGTTTTTGAGTTAAAGTTTTCGGGATAACTGTTATTTTCGATCTCTGGTTGAAAGTAATCACAATAATTCAGATAAAAGTATTAGTAATGAAAATAATAATCTTTTATGCGAATTAAATCATTCAATTTAGAGTATTAAAAATACAGAAAATACAAAAGACTTCAGCGATATATCAGACATATCGTATATTTTGATAAATCTAAAAAAGAAAAATTAGATAAACTATTTAATGCTCTTCATACTATATCACCTAAATCAACAATTATCGAAAGAGTGTTTTCAAATCTAATTTAATAAAACCCAAAATCGTTTAAAAGCAAAAAAACTGAGTCAAATTTTGTTTTTAAAAGATGATTTCTTAAGAACAACCTAGCTATTTTATTTAAAATTTTTTTTGTTAGTTATGAATTGTTTTTTTTTTTTTGTTAATAAAATATTATTTAAAAATATTTTTTTTATTCGTTATTCTCATCGATTAATCGAATAATTTTTGAAATTTAATCGTTTGATCGAACGAGCGAAACAATTATTTGAATTATTCGAACAAAGCTGAAAGGCGAATAATTGACAACTCTAGTACACACATACATTCAACATTACTAAATTTTAATACTACTGTAACAGTCGACATTTATTAACAAATTCTGAATTGTTATTATAAAAATGTATTATTTTGTTTATAAAAATTTCTTATGCCGTGAAGTTTATTCGAAACGGCGACTGCCAGTTTGTCAGGCAATTACTTAACCTCAAGCCTCACGCAATTTAAATTGACTTGAAACTTACAAGATACATCTGCAAAACGCAGAGTACAATACCATTAAAATAAGCCACCAACCATTAAAATCGACTTACTTTATTTTAAAATACATCAATTTGAATATCGACATGTCTGAATATTTTTCATGTTAAATTTTCAAACAACTTTAAAAAAGAATACTTATTTTTTCCAAAATATGTGTAATATATTTTTGGTTTGAGATCGAATTACTTTTAAACGAGAAACTTGAAATTTGGGATGTGTGTTCCGGCTGAACTGGATTTTTGAAAATTAATTCTGAGAAGGGAATAAAGGAGAAAATCCCCCCTTAACCAGCTAAGAGCAAGGACATTAACTAAGACTGCATTTTTTAAATAATTAGAGGGAGCCTTTGATGGCCTGACCCTAAAGTTTTGGCTAGAAAGTTGAAAGATATATATTCATATACTTAAAACAGGTAAGTAACTTTATGGAATTTCGCCAGGAAAGTAGTAAAAATTGAGGCTCAAATGAAAAAGACATCCCCTTAATTACACACCCAAACCGTTGAAGTTATCAACTTAAAGTTGGAATGTAGGTTCCTCCTCCGATGACATCCGCGAAACGTAATTTTTGGAAAATTCCCTGACAGCGGAACAAATCTGGAAAATCTCCTCATTGACGTTTTGCTCAAAACCGTTTGGTGGAAAATTCAAATTAAGATATGCATAAATTCCCTGGTCCAATAAAGAGGCTATTGTTAGAAAATGTTAATTGAAAAGTGGGCTAAATCTGATTAAAAAGGGAAAAGTGTCAGCTGTAAGTGCCCAGTACAAACCACTGTAGCTAAATACTGTATAATGTCGGCATCCGATAAAACTAGGCTTTTGAAATGTTTTAATTGAAGGGACGAAGAAGAGAAGTTATTAATTGACAAATGAAGAAAAAACAGATCGCCAAAATAGAACTATTCACCAAAATTAAAAAATCGTCAATAAACAAAAAAAAAAAAAATCACAAAATTGAAATAAAAAGCTAAAATTTAAAAATCGACAAAAAAATAAAATAAACACCAAAACTGACAAAATGGTTGAATTAACAAACATTAAAAATATTTTGTGATATGGATAGTTTAAGGTTCATTTAGTTGATTTTTTTTTTTTTTTTTTTTTAATTTTGACAATTTTTTTTCAATTACAGCCTTTTTTCAGTTTTAGCTATTTTTTAATTTTGGAACTTATCAATTTTGGCGAATTTTTAAATATTGTCGATCTTTTTTAAATTGTGTAAATTTTTTAATTTAGTGGATATTTTTAAAAATTGGCCTTTCTCTAATTTTAAAGATTTTTTAAATTTTTAACAGTTTTTTGAAATACATATTTTTAGCATCGTGGCGATGTCTCAACAAAACACTATTTAAAACCCATACTTCAATATGTCAGCATTGTAAAAAGGAGACGAAGAGATTAGAAGATAAACAAATCTATAAATAGAACGTTTGTGTGTGTTAGTGTTGGCACTTCTGAGTAATATACAATAATACAAAGTTGCAAACGAAAGTAAACTGCAAGTTACTTACATTGCAATTAATGCCATATTTGGGTGTGATCGTGCGTTTGCGCCTTAAGTGTTTATACTTTTATAATGTAAGAAAGCACACAGGTTCGACTCTTACAACGGCAGGTAGTTAAAGAAATGCATCATATAGAGACAATATGACAATTATAACACACAAATTACTAATACAATTTAAATGGAAAAGCACTGATGACTCCTGCCCATAGAAAGGCAGAATCTACACAATTTCAAGATTAATTTCGGTACAAAAACCAGAGTTTTATCAATTGTAAATGATTTTCAGATTATTAACATGTATTTCAGCAAATATAAAAAGTTTTCAGAAATTACAGCTAACATTTTTGTTAATATAATTTTTCAAATTTAACAATCATTTGTAATTCAACTTATATTTTTGTGAATGAGAAAATATAAATGCAGTTCAACTAATATTAAGACAAAATATCCATAATCAGTTGCAAATATATGGAGTCACATGCAAATCAGACATTGTTACGCTATAATAGTTCAAAAAAATATAAATGAGCAATATAAACTGGTATTTATAAAATGCCAATTGTAAAATTTTACAGTCAATTGTCCATTGTCAATTGTAAATATCCATTGTCAGTTGTAAATATTTGGTGTCACATATGTTGAGTCAGAAAAATGTCAATGAGAAAGTTGTATAAACATTGCCTTCGAAAAAAGCATTCAATTGAAAATTCTGATATGATATTTAGCAGATATAACATGTAAAATCTTTAAAAAAAGTCAATGAGAAAATAAAACATACGAGTACAATCCTCACATATAAATGCAGTTCAGAAAAAGAAAAAATTTAAAAAAATATAAATTGTATTTCGGAAACTAATAAGGCAAAGTGAATTGTAGTTCAGAATAATAATTTTCAATCAAATATTCAAGACATAAAAACATTCAAATAAATATAGTAAAATGTATTTCAGAAATAGTTAAAATAAATTTCGGTATATGTCAATTTTATTTCAGATGCTGTATATGGAAGAAAAACAGAAGGAATTTGAAGGAATAACATTTAACATTTGGTACAGTCAAAATACTATGCAGGTAACGACAACTTCATTTATTTTTAAATTTTCAAAAAAATTACTATTAATTAGTATTATTAATTATTAATTGTAGTAAAAATGAACCAAATGTAGTAAACAATAAACAAACATTTTATTTTTTTTTCGGTAACAAAAAACTACTGTAAAAATGAATATAAAATCATAAAACAGTTATATATGTGGTTGGTTTTTCTAAATGAACTACAAGGTCAGTAAAAAATTTAATTTGTTCTACAAATTACTGACATTAAAAAAAAAGAAACTGTATTACAACCAAAAGTTTCCTGAGTGTATTATTGTATATATCATGGAAAGTATGCATCAAGGACTTTCTCCTCTGAACGTCTAGTTTCGCCGTTCCTAGAAAAGTTCCAAAATATACCTTATAATGGAATTGACCATACCACAGTAAACACAAATTTTAAATTCGAAGTTTCTAAATATCAAGTGGATATGGTCAAGGTGGAGACTTTTCCACTTATCGACCCTACCGTAGAAATTTTCAAAAATCCCATCTAAGCGAATGTCGACTCGGAAGAAAAAACATAAGTAATAAATTTTGAATTCCTTTCTTCAGGGATATGCACAGGCCGTTAAAGAGTGCGATCCCCATTTTTGATTCCTCATTTTCAATGTTCCTGCAAAAATTGTAAAAAGTGCCTTAAATGTGAATCAGCCCATAACCCAGGAAACAGGTATTTAAAATTCTATATTTCTGCACTAAAATATTTTAAGAAATCCTGCCTAAGCGAATGTCTACTCCGTAGAGTGAGCGTAGACACCAATTGTCAAGTTCCTAGCTTTAACGGTTTGGCCAGCACGTTAAGGGCTGACTTTTCCTCTTACCGGCTATCACCGAAATAATTTCCAAAAATGCCGTATTAGAGAACGTCTATGTTTGAGGAGGAACCTCAATAAAATTTTTCTGGCGGTGTAGTCAGAAACGTTATTTTTTGTATAAATATAAAGAAATGCTGGACTGCTTAGATTACTCCAAAATTTATCTGGAATACATTTGATAATTTCTGATTTACAACTTGAATTTCTGATTTACAACTTCTTGAATTATTTTTTTTTTTTTGCAGCTGATATACTAAAAAAATTTTCTTATTCAATGTTACAATTCACTTTTTGTTAATGTCGGTGATAACTTCTGATATACCAAAATTTTTTCTCGTTTTCATTAACTATAAAAATTTAACTTTGATATTAGCTGAACAACAGTTTTTCCGTCTCATATTAATGTGATAATTGTCGAAATTAATCTTGAAATGGAGTAGTCTAGTCTGATTTTAAAATTAATAGTGTTTATAACTGCGGTCGACAAAAAGGGTTTCTGTTTTAATGCAGAAATACTGATTCTAGACATCAGAAAACTTATTGAAGTTAGCTTTTTCTGTTTTGGAGATCTTATGATCGTCAGTAGGTAGGACTTAAATCATTCTTCTTCTTAACCTAAACCTTTTTGGATTTTTTTTAATTTTTTTTAATTTTAGCATTTTTTTAATTTCGGCACTTGTTTTTGTCAATTTTCCCACTTCTTTTTGTGATTTTTTGTAATTTTAAAATATTTGAAAATAAAAAATGATTTAAATTTTAATTTAAACTTAGTCAATTAAGCCACAAAAGTGTATTTTAGTGGCTGCAACCAGTAAATTCGGTAAGAGCAAGCATTCTCGAATGTGATTTCTAGACATTTTTTGTATTGCAACTAAAATTAATTTGTGTTAACCGAATTTTGTTGTGAACACCAATATTTAGTTATACCAACCTTTTTCAGTCATAGTGACGGAATTTCAATTGGAAACGGCAAATTTTTCTCTGTGTGTACAAATTATTTGAATTGTTACTGGAAATTCATGTATAGGAATTAACAAATATTTTAATTGAATATCGATTTCAGGTTTCTCTAAGTATATCGATTTTCAAATTAAATTTTTTTTTTTTTAATTTTAATTTCCTTTAAATTGTATTTACTTCTTTTAAATTGTCACAAGCGCTGAGACAGACTCAATATATGCAATACATTCCCTCATCACTGTTGTGAACTTAATTTAAAAAAAAAAACCTTAACTAACTATATTCAATGTACATATTTATTATACACTACTAGCCACTAGCCTCTAACTAAAGTACTAAAAAGAAGTAAAACAGGCAAAAAGAAAGCAAAAACAACAAAAACGGAAGTTGTATAGACGACATGCTGCACATATAAATGAATGAATGTTATATTAGTGGTTCGTACGTTCTGTTCTATCTATCGCTTGTCTCATGCAGATCTTTACGTATGTTTTGGTCATACTACTGGCAGGTTTTGTTGCCAGCTCCCTGCCATACAGTGTTGACAACTTTGACGATTTGTCTCTGTTTTGACGATATTTAAAGTAATATGTGATAAAATCACGATTGACGATTTTACCAAATTTTTATATAGAAGACAAAAAAATATTACAAAATATTGTTTTTGTAGTGTACTCCTTAAGCGTACACTGCATACCAACCACTAATATTGATTTCTCAACATACCGTCTCAAATACTGTAGAGTGATTGCCATACAAGTGGCATCAGGTAACAGGCTAGCGGCACTGACTAATCAGAAACCTATGACCGCATTCTTTCACTTGCACTCAGATATCTGGTGACCGTATGTTGACGATAAGAGAACAATGCATAAAAATAATTAAGAATAAAATAAATTGAGTGATTCCTAAAATCACTCAATACTAGACAATAAGTTAGAATGGTAAGAATAGTATATAAGAACATGTAAATTGTTAAAACAGACTTCAATTTAGAGTTCTAAAACAACACTATTAACTGTGTTTTTACTGTTTGAGTCTCAATATTTTGGCAGTTCTTTTGAACGCCTATTTATAAGCTGACCCCCACACATCTATTAAATATAGAATTGGGTTATAGGGAACCTTGCTACCCATACAACAGTAGTAATAAACACATTACAGTTTGTAATATTAAACAAGTATCATAGAGCATTTTTTTGTAAATACAGAATAAAAGTATTTTAAATTTTCACCAACAGTGGGGTTTTATAAATACAAACTCAGCTTTGTTGACTTTTTTGTAGTTTTTGTTTTTATAGAATTTTTTTATGACAAACTACAATTTACTAGAACTTCAAATAAAAAACATGTTAGAAATAAATTTGAGTTTAAAAATGTTAATTATTGAAGGATATATATCATTTTAGCTTCGAAGTTACTAGTACGAGTGATTTTCAAAGTTTTCGATATCTGTTAAATAAATGTTTTTCACACTGAGAGCATTATCTTCTATTCAGCAATGAATTTCTTCATAGCTTTAATGAAAATTGTCACTGGAACTCGCCCTTTGTAACTTTTCATACGCTCAGGGAACTTCTGCTTTAAAAATATGTAGTGGTTTGGGTTGTAGTACCCATTCTTTATTATTAATGTAAATATCAGTCATTTGTAGAACAAATTAAATTTTTTATAACCTGGTAGTTCATTTGAAAAAAAACAAACCACATCAAATGACTGTTTTATGATTTTACATTAATTTTTTTACAGTAGTTTTTTGTTATTAAAAAAATAAATGTTTAAACTAACTTATGTGGTCAATTCTTACTACAATTGTGGTTAATTTTTTCAACATTAAAAAACAAATTACAATGTTAGTTGAATTTACTCCAATGTAGATCATCCTTTCTTTAAGTCAAATTTCATTGGTTGTTAACTGCATTTGCAGTGGTCTTTACCTGAATAGTGTTCTGAGTGTAGAATCTATGAAACAGGTTTCATAAAGTCAATATTTATGAAATGTTTTTAAAATAAATGAAAATCCTATAAAAGTATTGAATCATTCCCAAAATAAAGATATTATAGAATTTATGAAACAGTTCCATAAAATGATTTAATATTAAGAAGTTCCTTGAACTAATAAAACTCTTCATGAATGTCTTGTAAAAATATATTAAAACTAATTTTCAATTAATAAAACACTTTATAAAATGTATTGCAAACTTGAGCATTAAATCTTAAACTAAAGTTTGAAATTTATGGAAACTAAAAAAGTTAGGAAATTATATTACAAAATAAAGAAAATAAGTCTTTGAAATAATTTCATAGCTCTAAAGAAAATTTTCATTAAATTTATGAAGAGATAATTTATGAAATTGGAGAAATTTATTTTATGAAACTATAAAATTTTATGGAAAAAAAGTTTATGAAAAAGTTAATATAAAATGTCTGGGATATAATTAAATTCTTCATTGAATCTAAGAAAAAAATTCTATGAAATTGTTTCATTAATATCATGAGGAATAATTCTTTCAGTGCATAAACTTCATTTTTTATTAGCCCTGATATGTGAAACATTATATCGAATGTTTTACTTTTAAATTTTAAATATATAAGCCAAAAGTTTGTTTAACGATCTTTTATCATAAATTATGATGTTAGCAAGATTATTGAAGTTCAAGATCATTTGTTTTTTGTTAAATTCTGGCCTGTACACGAACAATATCTAGTAGTTAAAAATGTTTTATTTTGAATTGAATTAGTTCAATTCTTTCAATTTTGTTTTTTACTTCTCATCGGGTAAATAAAACAATACGGGTAAAGTGTTGACCTTTTTCCTTCTAACTTGGGTAAATATTTTACCCCTTCTACATTGGTCCTCTAAAAATTTTCGGTGACGCGAAATGAAACATGTAAGGACCTGTCAGTAGATAAAGTCTGCTTTAAATTAGCGGATGAAGAAATTTTTTATTTAATAAATAAACATTGCACGGTTTTTTTTGTTTAACAAAAAACAAATGATCCTGAACTTGAATAATCTTGTTCAGACCTTATATCAAAAATAAATATCGATATTTCTTCATGGCTTTGAGAATTGGTCATATCTTCGATTCTTTATTCTTCTCACTGTGTTTTGGAAGTTGAGCGCTAAAAACTAGAAGCTTTAGTAAATGAGCTTTATTAATGGTAAAGAAAATGTTGAAGTTATAAAAAATATGGTGATTTAAAGTTTTCAATAAGCTTTCCACTTTTTTATTGAAATATAAGGAGTTTTGGGATTGACGATTTTTCATTCTCAATGTGACGATTTTTTAGATTTTTTTACAAAAATTTACGATTTTTCAACAAACTGGGTTGGCAGCACTACTGCCATGCATATTTATTCAACAACACACACACTCACACTTGTTATTTCGTAGTGAACATAGAATACAGTTCCATACTGAGAACACCACTCACAACTGCTTCAATTATTCCACTTTAAAATGGGCTTCACTTGACCACTAAAACAGTTAAAAAAACAAAAAGAACAGAAATAATCATATGCATATTTAGTTAATGCTTATGTTTTTAATGTGTTGTGACTGTATGTATGGTATGTATGCATGTATGTCGCTTTAGGACGATGCCATTTGAATATCAATTAAATATTTAAATAGCTTATAATTGTTTATATGTATATTTGTTGAAGAAGAAACGGGAAACAATTTAATTAAAGGGCAGTCAATGTTTTTGTTTTGTTATTTTTTAAATAAAGGTCTACTTAGTTTTTTATTTAAGGTGAAAAGTTAAGTTCGTTATTTTATGTGTCACTTGTATAATTGATATAAAAAAGTAAATAATTGATAACAACGCGCTATAAAATTTATTCCTTATATTGAAAAGAAGATTACCGACCGATGTTATCTTATCACAGAAAAAAATATTACCCTACTTTTTTCAATTAAATCGATTTGTTGAAATTTTTAAAAGCTGTCAATTAACAATTAATTGATTGAATTAATTATTTGCTCAAATTCGCAACTTGCTTGACATTTTTTTATACTATCGCTCAAAACATATTGTTGTTGTTTTATTTTTTTTTTTTTTTTGCAATATTTATGTATGTAATTGTTTTTTTTTTATAAATGTTTAAGTATTAGTAATAAATATTTTAAATCCAGTTAAATTGGATTTCGCTATGCTGTCATATAAATTTAACGCACATTTCGCTTTTCTCCCCATGTATCGCACTTTCTTTTTTTTTCTTTTTTTACACTAAATAAATGTTCGGATTTGTCTTTTTTCTTATGCTCAAAAATGCTTTGATCGATTGGGATGCAAAATCTGTCAAAAGTGGTAAAATATACTCGTAGTACAATCTGTTAATGCTGCACATTTATTATTCAAATTTGATACCCGAATGCCACTGAAGGTCTTTTATGTATTTATCATAAAAAACTAAGATAAAATATTTATGTATAAAAAAACTGAGTTGAAACATGCAAAACTTTAATGCAAATTTGCGAAAAACCTGGCCCATAAGTGAAAAAACTGGGTACGTCATTAAAATCAGCGTGACCGAAATATTTATGATCAATGGTCGGTATTCTTGTTTTATTTTTCTAGTTACGCAGTGTAATTGAAAATTAATTACACATCTTTTGTTTATATTAAAATATCTATGTAAAAAAGAAATAATTTATGGATTTATAAAAACTCTAATTAATGAGGACAATTTTCAATTAATATACAGAAATGCAATATAATAGTATTTCTTATAGTAAGGGAGTATATGCTTAACAAAGCCATGCGCTCAATTTACCCATTCGTATTTTTGGTGTTGTTGTACGAAAATGTCAGAACTGTCAACAGTTTAAATAAACTGTCAACATATAAAAAATCGAATTTCATCATAAAAAATAATAAATAAAATAAAAATTTGTTCGTTGAAGTGAGACTCTGAAGTAAATTCATATCTTTTTTATTTTTGATAGATTTAAAGATTTTAGTATTTTTTAAATTTTTAATGGATTACTTTACTTACTCTATTTTATAAAATTTTTTAACACGGACACAAAAAAAATATTGATCGTAGTGCATTGTTGTCCTTAATTATGAATGTTAACATTTGAAAATATATCTGTAAAAATAGCAGAAAAAGTTACTATTAGTAAGAAAACTACGGTGCTGGAAAAATTGCTGAAATCAAGTGAATCTGTTTGTTCAATAAAAAAAGCAAAAAAAAAAACTGTAAAATGTACTTTTTAGTTCAATATTAAGTTGATTGCATGCAATTACACAGACAGAAAAATATAATCGGCACATTGTTCGCAAAGCGTCGGCGACGGCCGGTTATGTGTTGTTAACCGATTAATAATAGTGCCCAACCATACACTCAAATAAATAAGTTAGTACAAAAGTTAGTAAAATGTCTTGTAAATCTGGTATACTATTTTTTAGCAAATTTTTTGCTAAATCGTGTTTTCAGCTAAAATTATTGTTATACTTATTCAACACTTAACTGTTTTATACTAATGCTTTACTAATATACTAATGTTTTACTAATTAATTTTGCAAAAAAAAAAGAAATTGTGCTGATAAGCACATTAATAGTGTGGACGACAACCAGATTGAAAGATATACGCAGAATGAAGCAGATGTCACGGCATGTCAAGAAGTAGTAGAGAAGAGGAAAATGATACTAATAAGTACAACTCTAATAAGACATATAAAAAAATCAACCATGGAAGATTTTTGTATCTGTTTTTCATACATAAAACAAAATTGAGGACTAAAATAACTTAAATTTTGCGTTGTGACCGGCTTGTGAAAATAATTGTCTATTAATTAAATAAAAGACAAAATAAAATATTTAAATTTAATATGTATTTCTAAAGTAAATGTTTATAGATTAATAATCTAGTGCGGTCAAATTGCAAACAAACATATACAGACATGTAGACAGAGTAAAGCGAAAGACAAAGACAGAAATCTTAGGTAGATTTTTATGGTTCCTGTTTCTTATTGCAAAAAAAGGGTTGTTTTTTCGTTTCGTTTGTTTTTGTTTATTTTTTCGTTTCGTTTCTATAATTATCTTCGGCAGTTGCGTCCTTTAAAAGATAGCATCATTTAGACAACCATTGATGTAAGTAGTTGAAAGAAAATTTTTGTTATGTTATATATATTTATATCTATATAGTTTCAGATATTAAATAAATTCATGTCGTCAATGTGGGAATGATGAAAATAAATTTAAATAACAAATATGCAGGTGCTTGTGCAAATTTAAATGTAACTGACACTAATAGAAAACATATGATTTTCTATTGTTGATTTACTTGAATAAACGTCACTACATTGCTAGGTCTGTCAAAAAAACAGAGTAGTATTTGGAAGATGACAAAGCCAATTGTGACAATTTTTTGTTGTTGTTTTGGTTTTTCTTTGATATTTTAAATTTTGAATCTCGCTCCTAGACGAGGACAAGAAATTCTCATTGAGTTTGTGATTTAACAAGACAAATATCTCTAGAAACTCTGATAACAAAGTCCCCTGAAGATTTCCTTAGGCAGGAATGAAATCCGGATAGGGACACGCCTACATCAGATTGCTTTTCACAATTTGTTAAATAAGTTTTGGGACTTTAGCACATTTAATTACTATAAATGCAATTAATGTTTATCCCGATGAAAATAAATTTAAATAACAAATATGCAGGTGCTTGTGCAAATTTAAATGTAACTGACACTAATAGAAAACATATGATTTTCTATTGTTGATTTACTTGAATAAACGTCACTACATTGCTAGGTCTGTCAAAAAAACAGAGTAGTATTTGGAAGATGACAAAGCCAATTGTGACAATTTTTTGTTGTTGTTTTGGTTTTTTCTTTGATATTTTAAATTTTGAATCTCGCTCCTAGACGAGGACAAGAAATTCTCATTGAGTTTGTGATTTAACAAGACAAATATCTCTAGAAACTCTGATAACAAAGTCCCCTGAAGATTTCCTTAGGCAGGAATGAAATCCGGATAGGGACACGCCTACATCAGATTGCTTTTCACAATTTGTTAAATAAGTTTTGGGACTTTAGCACATTTAATTACTATAAATGCAATTAATGTTTATCCCGATGAAAATAAATTTAAATAGAAAATTTTTATATTTCGTAATTATTGTAAATTATTTTTAAAGGAATCACAAAAATATGTGTTATGATTTTCGGCAAATAAATTAACTAAATTACAATTTTTCTACAAATTTTTTGCGTTTTTTTCAGTTTTACTAAAACTCAGCAAAAAATTTATTTAATTTTAGCAAGGCATTTTTATTTCTAATCTACTAAGTGTTAGCAAAACTTTTGCTGAATCTACTAATTTTGTTGCTAAAAATTAGCTCGCTGATTTTCAGCAAAAGATTTTGCTGACATTAGCAATTTTTTTGCAAGCACCCACCTAACTAAAATTTTGCTGACTCAGCAAAATTTTTTGCTGACTTTACAAACTTTTTTTTTTTTGAGTGTAGGTTTGAACGAACTTGCCACCGATGGCATAAAATTGGTAATTCAAAAAAATGGTGTGCTTTTAAATTATCTTATATTAAATTAATTTTGAGAAATATGTATAATTAAACACATTTAAAAAGCAACAATAAAGTTCTTTGTAATATATTTAAATGTGTGAAATATAACAAAATATTAAAAAAAAAAAAAAGTTCTAGATGGTTGTAACATTGGTAAACACAATATTGGCAAAGAATTTTGAGGTTGGTGCAGGCTTTGTAAACAAAATAGTGTTTTCCTTGTACAATATTAGTCGTACCTTTTTCGTTTTAATAAAAAAGCAGTGGTTTGCTAGTACGATTGGTTTGCCCACACCTCGTCGGAAGAGGAATTAACTCAAAAGTATGAACACCAAAAACAGTTTTCTTGGTTATTTATTTGAGTTGTCTCAAAACAATTTTTCGAACAAAATCGAAATCTTCTATCAAGTAATTTTTGCAAAAATCTGTTTTGAATTTGTAAAAATTTCAATTTTCCAACATTATCGAAGACTTTGCTATAAACGAAAAGACAAAATCATAGCTTTTAAAAATCCATAAGGTTATGACCTCCAATTCTGTCTAAGCTACGCTGATTTTAATGGAGTACTTTATTTTTCGATATATGGTACAGTTTTTGCACAACATGAATTTAAATTTATGCGCATGTAAGTTTTTTTTTATATATAACGTCTTTAAAATGCAATCAACCTGACTTCTTTCTGTAGAATTGTACAGACCACACCTGTATTCTTGTTTAAGGTACATATTTGATTCTCAAAACTGTAGATTATATGATGCCTCATATGCAAACTCTCTTTTCGAGGTGAACCGGCTTAGTCTAGTATAGTAAAAAGCAGCTGGGAGTAAACAAGTTTTTTTTGATATTATTAGTGTACCTTCCAATGCAATTTTAGCCAAAACTAGAATATGATAGATAAGGGTCTAAAAAGTATCCTTTCGTATATTAAGGCAGCTTCTGGTCACAAATTTGGTATAAGAATTTAAAAATTCAAAATGCAGGTTCCAATATGACGGCCAAAATTTTTAAAATTTGGATATATTTGATTAAAATTAATTACGATTTGTGGTTGCTGATTCCGAATCTCAAACCGAAAATTTTAAATTCAAAAGGGCGAATTGAATATAGCGATTTAATTATTTTCATAAATTTGTTTGTGTTCTCTGATTATATTGAAATGTTCATTATAGAGTATTTCACAGTTGGTTAGCACGAATTTGGTATCAGTAATTTAAAACTCGAAACGGCAGGTCCAAAATGACGATCATAAATTAGAATATTAATTTAGAAATGTAGAGGCAAAGAAGAAGAATAAACGTTTTCTGTAAAAATTAAAAACACTATTAATTATAAAATCAGACTAGGCTAGTTTCTGTCTTTTTATGGACAGGCGTCATCAAGTGATTTTAAATTTAAATTGTATTATTATTTGTGTCTATTTGTCAGATTGCCTCTATATGATAAGTTGTTCAACAACCTGCGGCTGTAAGAATCAAACCTGCGCTCATCTTACATTAAAAACGTAACCATACCAAGTCATGACAGTTTAGCGATCACATCCAAGTATGGCCTCGAATGTAATGCAGCTAAATTGCAGTTATCTTTTCTATTAGCTTTTCTGTTTTTGTATATTATACTCAGAAGTGACCAACACTAACAAACAAAAATATTCTATTTTTGTTTATTTTTCTAATCTGCTCCGTCTTTATTTCACAATATTACCAGATTGACGTATGGTTTTTACGTTCAGGGTTGACAACTCTGGGTTTTAAGTTGATACAACGCCACAGGGAAAACTTTATAATATATTTTAAGTACAGTGTTATTTTAACGTCATATAGACAGTAGCAATTAATTTTTAATTAATATGCATTTGACATCTTTTATTTAGAAATGTTGAGGTTAAGAAGAAGAATAAACATTTTTCTATTAATTTTTAAATCAGACTATTAATATTTTGGATATTAATTACTTTTTTATGAAGGATTTAGAATAGAACAATTGTGTAATTAAAATTCTGAAATTGAAAATTGCGGATCCAATTTGTCGGAAATTTATTTTTCATAATACATGCCGAATTGTATAATTCAATAAAACTTGGCACTATAGATATTGTTTTGGCACTATGCTAAAAGGTCCGCCAAATAACTTTTTTTTTTTGAACTCCTGTACCAATTGGACTTTGTATGGCGTCTTACCAAGGTCTTTATGCAAAATTCGTCTCAATGATGTCTCCGAAATGTTCAATTGTTGAGAACGACGGTGAATTGATGTTGATGGCGTTCACGCACACTTTCTGCCACAGCTGCAATATTCTCGGGTATACGCACTGTTTTTGGCTTTTCACGCTTTGGTTTATTGATGAGGATGCCAGTTTCTTTCACTTTTTTCACAAGATAACGAACATACGGACCATATTCGTTCAGCGGAAGGATAAAACTAATTATCTGTCTAATCAGACATGAGCTAAGTGCATTCACGAAATAAGCAATAGTTGAAAAAAAAACAGTTAGATGGCGGACCCTTTATTTTTATGTTCGAAACATTTTTGGACATAATTCCAATTCCAGAAATTGAGAATATGTCAATTGTGCTTATGTCATGTCATCGCTAAGAAATTGTGCTGCAAAATTTTACTTCAATCCGACTGGATCCATAGCCAAACCAAACATCGACAAAATTGTAAAAATTTGTGATATTTAGAAATAATAAAAACCATAAGTAGCACAAATTTTTCGAATCCTGCCCATTCAGGGCTAATATGTTTTCTCTGATTAAATTTAATACTACGAGTGTTTAGTTGTAATATTATTAGCCTTTATTTCTTTTTCCTGTTTAAAGGATGAACCTTAATTCCTTATGTATCCAAATGATACGAAATAATACCAAACGGATGTATTTACGTTTGTTCAGAAAATATAATCCCAAGTAAATTAATACCTTAACCTTTTAACATGCCGAATGTAAGAGAGAATCAAAACAAAAATGATTCAAGGGAAAAATTCCCCTACAACAATCTTTTTTATTATTTTCTGCAACTCAAATTTCAATTGTCGGATTGAATGAATGATTACTCAGCAATAACAATTTCAAAATAAAAGGTAAATTACCCAGCAAAACATAGGTAATAGGTTGGTATTAAGGAACTTATTACATGGTAATAAGTTAAACTCCTTACCCTTGTATTACTTAGCGACATTTTGTATTACTGACTGCCCAGTAGTAATACCAAATTCATATGTTTAAATGTTTTTATGCTTAACTATTTTTACAAAACTAAATATAATTAAATTTTTACAACAAATTTCACAATTTTCAAATTACATTAGATTAAAAAAGTAATATTTAAATAGAAAAATTTAACAATATTGTACATTAGGGTGATAACTTTTTTTGGACAAAATTCTCCCCAGGGGTTTTCTAATGGCAAATATTGTATTAATGATAAAAAAAACTATTTCAGTTCAATTTGGTAAAAAAACCGTACGCACCGACAGCGATTTCTAAAATGCCTTTAATATATATTTTTTAAATTTTTTTTAATAACAATTTTTTTTAAAATATGGTTTATACATATGTAAGTAAGCAAACTTGGAAGAAAACTATTCCATTGACTCGAAAATGGACTTTGCTATTGAAATCAGCATGTCTTAATTATATAGATGTGATGGTCAGACGTTGAGGCATCAAAAAAGTTTTTTTTAACTTTGTTTGATTCGAAATTTTTAACGCGTTTGGGGCGTACCCTTTTTTAACGATAGCGAAAAACTAAAAACGCAGTTCTTAATATTTGTCCATGCCCTACACGATTTTGTCTGGGGAGATTTGATATTTGCAAAAAATGCAAAAAGTTATCACCCTATTGTACATGTAAGTGAGGAGTAACATGTTACCGAAGTAGTACTTACCTCGATTGACATTCCCTTGTTAAAATGATGGGGTTTGTAATAACTAGAATAGTAAGCACGTTACCTAATTATTACAAAATGTTTATTGTGTACACAAAACTTTTATATTCAAAATTTTTATATTTTAATTTTAATCCAATATAAAAATATTAAATGAAAATTAAAACAGTAATTTAGCTGCATTAGATTCGAGGCCATACTTGGGTGTGATCGCTAAACGGTCATTACGTTTGTAATATAAGATGAGCGCAAGTTCGATTCTTACAGCCGCAGGTTGTTAAAAAATGTATCATATAGAGACAATCTGACAATTATAAGACACAAATAATAATACAATTTAAATGGAAAATCACTGATGAGCCTGTCCATAAAAAGGCAGAAACTAGTCTAGTCTGATTTAAAAGTTAATAGTGTTTATAATTTTTAGAGAAAAACGTTTATTCTTCTTCTTAACCTCAACATTTCTAAAGAAAATTATTCAAGTTCGATACCATACTCTATTTTTCTTTATTAGGATATTGTCCTAACAAATAAACTAAAGGGTCCGCCCAAATAACTTTTTTTTGAAAATGCTATAAAAAAAACTACTGAATATTTTCTCAAATTTCTTTTTTACTGGAAAGTACAATCCTTTCGGTTAATAATGGGAAATAATTTCATTCAAATGGCTGCCTCGGCTGGCCATGCAGTATGAGCTTCAGCTGAAAAGATGATTTTTTTTGGCAAAATCGGCATCGAAAAAAAAACGTTAGATGGCGGACCCTATATAAAGTTTTTGTTTTCAAAATTATTTTCATAGCACAATTAAAGGTCAAAAAACATAATTTTTATTTTTAATAATCAATTTATTTTTGATCAATGGTGATAATCTTTAATTTCGAGCTCATATATTAGTTCTCATTTAGTGTGCTAACTAGTTTATATGAATGTTTGATGTTTGCATGGGATTTCCAATTCTCTCAAAACGTGTTCTGATGATAGGAGCATAGAAAATTCCCGAAATAGATCTATCAACACATTCTTGAAAGTGGTCAATTAATAAATTTGAAAACAAAACCTCTACTGATTTATAACAGTTAAACAATTTACACTTTTTCTTCTTGTATTTTTTTAGTTTTAGGCGTTTAACTTTTTTTTTTTTTTTTTGTTTACAATCTTTTATGTATGTGTGTGTATTTTGACAGCTCATATCATAATATTGCTGTTTAGAGATTTATCATAACAACATTATTTTGATATAAGATATGATACTAACAGTAACAGTAATGTATGGTCCACACGTAATATAATTCTCTCTGAGATTGAATTTGAAGTTTGCTGATAGAAAATATTAAAGTTAATATCTAGTGTGGACACTATGTTAAGATATGAGCAATTATGTGAAACTTTTTATGTAAAAAGCTTGGATTTTTATTTTTTCAATAAAATATTTTTGTACGTTAATCTTTCGTATCGTTTCTCTGATTTTTAGTTACAACTTTAGATTCTGTAAAAGTTTCGTAAAAGGATTTGACAACGATATAAACACTGTGTAGGCTCATTGCATTATGTTATGATTACATTATCTACCAATCATTATACGATCGTAGCAATCATATTATGATTTTAAATAAAGACAAAATCGTCTTCCTTAATCATAATATGATCAGCCAGAATCATATGTATGATAATTAGGATCATAATATAATAATGTCGTATCCGCTATCATGTTTAATCAAAATTTTCTCTGCGTGTAGTGGAATAATTTGTAATTAAGATATTTTTTTTAAATACTGCGGTTTGATCCGCGGACTTTTAAAAATAATATTTTAAATAAAATATTTTTTAATCTTATTTAAAGCACGATAACAGAAGGAGGTATCAATGGATCACGTAGCTTTAACCGTTAAAAAGATATAAACCATCACACAGTAGCGTCTGTAGAACAAGTGAGGTGGCAAAAATCAAAAATTTCATGTGCCCCTAAAAAATATTGAATAAACCTATTTTATAGGAAATTGTCAAACGATTTCAAATATGCCACTCTTATTACAATCAGATTTTGGTTCAGAAGATATAGCCCTTCAAAGTTGACCGATTTCAGTGTACAAAAAAACAGAACATTTTTATGTAATTTTGTCCGGTTTCAGATGCCGAATCTCGAAAACTAGATAACGGATCGTCATTCTTTTTAATGTTATTGATAGATATATTTATTAAGAGAAGATTTAAAAAAAAAATTAGACTGTTGGCTTTGTATTGGTCCAGGTACTTTGATATTTACAAACTATCCATTTTTTCAATATTTCTCAACTTTGGTGGAAAATAAAAAAAAACTATTAAAAACTATATTTGCCATATTTTCAAGATAAGTTCTTTGATTAGTCCTTTACCTATTGCAAAAATTTCCAGCTTGCCCCTCCATGCTCCAATTTTTGCTAGAGGTCAAATTTTGAAAAAAGACATGGTTCAAAAAAGGTGTCGCATGCATTTTTGGGCAATTAATGACATAAAGGGTGGTTAAATTTCAAGGGCCGATGTTGATTTTGAATAAAACACAAACTATTTAGAAAATTATTGTAATTTTATTTTATTATGATATATTGGTATTACTCAATTATGTATGGAACAAAATATCGGCCAAATGGGCGCCGCGACCACGGCGGCACACCTCCATTCGATGGTCCAAATTTTCGATGACGCTGAGGCATAATGGAGGTTCTATGCCGTTAATGTGCCGAATTATCTCATCCTTTAGCTCTTGAATTGTTGCTGGCTTATCGACGTACACCTTTTCTTTCAAATAACCCCAAAGAAAAAGTCCAACGGTGTCAAATCGCATGATCTTGGCGGCCAATTGACATCGCCATTACGTGAGATAACACGGCCATTGAATTTGTTGCGCAAAAGAGCCATTGTTTCGTTAGCTGTGTGGCAAGTGGCATCGTCCTGCTGAAACCACATATCGTCCACATCCATATCTTCCAATTCGGGCCATAAAAAGTTCGTTATCATCTCACGATAGCGAACACCATTCACAGTAACTGCCTGACCGGCCTCATTTTGGAAAAAATACGGCCCGATGATGCCGCCAGCCCATAAACCGCACCAAACAGTCACTCTTTGTGGGTGCATTGGTTTTTCGACAATCACTCTTGGATTCTCATTCGCCCAAATGCGGCAATTCTGTTTATTGACGAATCCACTGAGGTGAAAATGTGCCTCATCACTGAAGATGATTTTCTTCGAAAATTGATCATCCACTGTTGCCATTTCTTGCCACCATTCTGCCCATTCACGACGTTTGGAATGGTCAAGAGGCTTTAGTTCTTGAGCCAATTGCACCTTGTAAGCGTGTAAATGCAAGTCTTTATGCATAATGTTCATCAACGACGAGCGTGAGAGGTGCAATTGTTGGGCACGACGACGAGTTGAGGTGGACGGCTCTTCAGCCACACTATCGCGAACAGCAGCAATATTTTCTGCAGTACGAGCTGTACGAGCATGCACTGGTGTTCTCACATCTTCTACAGACCCGGTTTGCTCGAATTTTTCCACGATTTTGCGATTGTACGCACATTTGGGCGATCAAATTGACCAAAAAAATCACGAAGTGCACGATATGCATTTTGATTTGAACGCCCATTTTCATAATAAGTCTGGAACTTTAACACGTTGTTGGATTGTATATCTCTCCATGGTTCAAATTGAGTAAGTCTGAAATAGAGAAATGTCAAATAAAATTCGGAAAAAACTTGGCGTTTAGGTGTGGTTCACATTCAACATCGGCCCTTACAATTTAACCACTCTTTATAAACGTGAAAACCCATTCATATTATTATTGTTAATATATATGATTTTTGTTTATGAGTTTAGGTAGATTATACTATATATTTTAAAACAACCATAATCCCGTTATTAGTCAAGGTTAGGTAGATTTTTGTTTTTCATTCAAGGTAGATTATGAAAATGTTTGTACAATAGGTAGATTTTTGTTTTTAATTCAAGGTAGATTAGACTATATATTTAAAAACTATCATTATCCCGTGATTAGTCTAGATTAGGTAGATTAGACTATATATTTGAAAAAAAAAAATATCATAATCCCGTAGTTATATGTTTTATGAATCTCCCTAATAATTTCTCCTCTTTGAATTATACTTTATACCCGTTTTATTTGATTAAAGTATTTATATTGTCCTACTTTTAATTTGTTAATTGTCTTAATTTTGTTTTATATTATATTATCAAATATTTCTTTTATAATAATGAGTTTTTATAATAATGAGTTTTTCAAACAAGTTGGACTAAAAGTAGACTAGAACAAGAACGGATTCGGAAACTCAAACGATGGAAACACTTCGAGAAGATTTTTTGAAAATGATGAGGCTGTAACTCGAATCACTGGAATAGACAATGAAATCATTAAGAGATTGGGAATGATCTTGAATATTTTAAACTGCAAGAAAAAAGTTGATTCTGAAAAGTATGGAGAATATGCCTCGAAAACTGCATCTCTTTTAGCAAACTTATATCCACAGAAAAAGTTGACCCCGACAGTTCACAAAATATTGTCACATGGAAAAGATATAATTGAATATCAGCCTTTGTCAATTGGAGAGCTTTCTGAAGAAGCACAGAAGTCCCTAACCAAATTTTATAAAAAATATAGACTGCTGAACACTTTCAAATCATCAAGGGTAAGACAAAATGAGGATCTCTCAACATGTTAGCACCATCTTTCGACCCACTTATTTCATCACTGCGGCATATAAAGTCACGGAAAGAGTTAGAAAATAATTATAGTTCAGAAATTATAAGTCTTTTAGATATACTTTCCTTTACGGACTGTGAGCAATATTGAAAAAAAAAAATTGAAAAATAAATAAAAAAAAATTCAATTTTTTCTGGAATAGTTTTTAATCATAAAAGCCTTTAAAGAGACAAAAAAAAATAAAAAAATTTAAAAAAAATAAAAAATATTTTTTTTTTCCTACCCATGAAAATGATTTTTTTACAAATATCAACTTTGCTATAAGTAGGCACCTAAGAGGCGTAGAACACTTTTCAAACATTAATTTCATAGGTTGATCGATTATCTATCATATGCTTTTTAAATTTGTTGATTATCTCATTTGGTTCGAATGTTATGATTTTTGCAACGAAAAACTCAAATGGCGCCACTGAGCGTCAATCATATAAAATACGACTTCTTTATTAAATTGTCAATTTTTTTTTTTTAATTTTTAAATGCAATATTTCCACAACCGTAAAAGCTACCAACATAAAGTTTGGAATAAGTCATATTTTTTATAGCACTTACCATCCACACCAAGTTTGGTGAAAATTGAATTGGTTCGAGGTCAAAAATTCGATTTTTATTAATGTTTTATATGAAATGAGTCCATAGCTCTTAAAGCCACCAAACTTAGACAAAATAGGTAAAACTACCCATAAAAAGTACATTTGTAGTTTATCCAGGACATTCGAAAAATTATTAATTTTAAATTTACAAATTTTTTTTTGCTGAAATAAGCAGTTTTTCCTCAAGGATCCTCCCAGTCAAATGGTTATGATTTTACTGACTTTTAGAAAAGAAATATAGAGTATCCTAGTAAAGAAATATAGAGTATGGCCTCAAATATAAATATAATTTTCATTCATTTTCCCATTTAAAGGTCGAAAAGACATAATTTTTATTTTTAATAAAAATTATATCAAACTTGTAAAAATAATTTAATTTTCAAAAAAAAAAAAACTTATTACATCTACACTGGAGCTAATATGTGTTTTGTAAGGTGTTACCAAAAAGGATATGCCCTTGTTAAAATATTAGGGTTTGTAATAGAAAAGTAACTAGTTACTGACCTTAATTTCTCATTCAAAATTTTTTTACCGTTTTGTAGAAAGTTTTGCTGGGTAGTAGTAATTCTTATAAAAAAAAGGATTCCTCTACTTATTTTTTTTTTTAGTTTTCAAATAAAAAAATTCAATGAAAACTTTAAATTTAATATGTGTATAAAAGTTATTCAATTAATTTGCGTATTTTTATTACAATTATCTTGTTATGGGCGCTTACTTGGAAACATAAGGACAAGTGAAAGAATGAACAAAAAAAAATCCACAAGAATCATATTAAGAAGGGGAAACCATAGTACATAAAAACATGCAGTCTTTTTTTTTTATTAAGTACCAATGAGTATTTTCAACCAAACGTCCAACTTTTTCTGGTTGTAGAGTTTTTTAATGTTGTAGTACTACACTCATAGAGAAAAGTTAGTAGAAAAATTAGTAAAGTCGTTAGTATTTCAACTTTTGCAGGGTTTAAACTAATTCTTAGTTCAAATTGAGATGGTAGTTAAAAATTTTTGCTATTTTGACTTGATGAAATACTAAATATTTAAAAATTATATTTTTTTGAAGTCTAAAAACATCATTTTGATAATCAAAATAAGCAGAGGTCGGTGTAATGCGATATTTGCGTTTCAGTATTTGTGTATCTTTTTATATTGTGTAAGTCTAAAATAGTCAAGTGGAGTGACAAGTTCTTTGGAAACATTTATGCAAATGGTTTTATTATAAACTAAAGTAAAACTATAAAAAATATTTAAGAGTTGTTAAAAAAAGGTAAAAAAGTGGAAGGTTTGTT
Organism: Delia radicum; assembly: GCA_021234595.1. Lineage (NCBI taxonomy): Eukaryota > Metazoa > Arthropoda > Insecta > Diptera > Anthomyiidae > Delia > Delia radicum. The sequence goes on along the minus strand of CM037854.1, from coordinate 61,267,423 downwards.
CCTGAATTTAAGGATTATAATGAGTAGCTTTTGTGTTAATAAATTAATTTATAATGTTAAAAAATAATAATTAAATAATACAAAAAATACATTTCTTTAAACAATGAATTGATATTAAAAAAATTGAAAGTACTTGTACTTTTTCCTAGTAGTATTTTAATTTTTTTTTAGATTACGCTTTATTCTTTGAAGTATAGAATTCCCATGTACATTCAAAAGGAACAACAGAAATAAGAAAGACAAATATAGGACAAATACAACTCTGTATTTGATTTATCTTGTAAATTCAGAGCTGTATTTTAGCTGTCTTATTATTTATAATAAAAAATTTCAAGAATAGATGGCGCTTAGTTTTAATGCAAAGAATAAAAATTTAACTAAAAATTAGTACAGTTTACAGTTTTTATTGCTGTTTTTATTTAACTAATATTTAGCAAAAAGATTCTTCTAATTTGCTGTTATTTTCGGCAACGTCATTTTTGATTAATTTTTAGTAACTGTTTCTGTTATTTTTACAGACTTTTTGTATGAGTGTACAATATTCATTCATGTTTAACTGGTATTCTTATCATTTTGAGGAAGGAACATATATACACCCAAAAATTAAGCGTGTTGTTTTACATAATTTTTATAAAAAGTATATTAGCATATTAGCTAGGTTGATACTAGTATTTCGATCTGGCTAAAGATCTTATCAGAACCCGAAGTTTTAGAACCCGTTGCTTTAACAAAAAACCTATTAATCATCAATTTTGCTTCGTTCTTGTCTTCTTAGTAAGCAGAATTAGTTAAAATTTTAAGTAAAAACATTTTATTTAATGCGAAAATAATAAAAAAAAAAAAATGTGTTCAATAACATATTTATTATTCTGAGGGTATGTCAACAGTAGACAAGTATGTAAGGAAATTTTAAACGATCGATATCGAATTAAATACACTCTACAATATACAAAATCAAGTAAATTTGTTACTTAATGAAATACTAATGGTTTCCGAATCTTTAATTGTATCAACAGAAATCTTGTGAGACTGAAGTAATTTGACAGTACTTACCAGAGCTGCGACTTTTATGAACAAACAAAATCATAAAATGAGGTGGTTTAAAACCCCTAAATTAATGTGATATTTTCACCGCCATGGAATACAACAAAAATAGTAGAAATCTTAGCCAAAGTATCGAATAATACAAAAGTCATAAGTATTGTGATTGTGACTAATTGTAGGAGTACAGAAAAATTAGCTAACCATTTTGCTAGAACTACTCAAATTAGTTCAACATTTACATTTTGTTTGCTAAATATTAGTCTGGCTAAGTCAATTACACAAAAACTTTAGAATTTAAAAAAAAAAAACTTAAAAATCTGTCCAAAAAATGTTTAACATCGCCATTTTAATCAATTTTAAAATATCAGTTAATTAAAATATTTTATATGGAAGAAAAAATAAAACTCTGCCAAGTAAAAATTATTAAAGAAAAATTTCCGTAAATTCGAGAAAAATGCAAAAAAATGATATTGCTATTTATAAAAATTTTTCTTTATGAACATAGAATAGTATTACAAAACCAAAGTAGTTAAAATAAGAGAAGTGAACGTGAATGAATTGAGGGTAATTATGCACAGGCGCACTCACTCACAATGAATTTTTTCCTCCTCACTAACGTTCACGTCAGAAAAATTGGGTTTCACTAACAATCAGGTTCACATCTCTAATTTAAAGCAATTTATTACTAACATTGAGGAAAAATGTTCTTCCACTAAACAATTCAATAATATCGCGATTTAACAATAATTTTGTAACAAAATTCAGCGAACGTTTTAATATTAAAAATCATGGGGGAAAATAAAAAATACTTACATTTAGTAATTTGAAGTAAATTACTACTACATATATAAAATTTAAAATAGTTTGTTTCAACTTAAAACTTTAACATGTTTGGTGCCTGAACTTTTTAAACGATCGGGACAAAGTGAAATCCAATTTCTTTTTATCTTTTCATGTTCTACGGGAATAACCCCTATATGACTCGATATATCCAAAAAATGTAAAAAGTTGTATCCCTAAGATCATGCTGCTCCACATGATTATATACTGGGAAATTTTATACGCTATGATGTACAATTGCAAGTGTTTGCTGTTTTTTGTACACTGAGGCGTATGAAATTTCCTATTATCTTACTTGCTGGAGCCGCACATGCTAATATACATTAGTGAGTCCAAAAATGTTTGTGTTTTTCGATGTTCATGGTGCTCAAGCTTATTTTGAATGCTTATAAAGTAAAGAATTTTTGAGATTTTTGAAGGGGTTTAGAGGTAGCACAAATCAATTTTTGTCCAAAATCGTGGTTTTTGGATGTTTTTTGAATTCAATTTTTAAGTTTTTTTTTTCTGTTTGCCCAAAATGGTAGAGTTGGACTTGGGGTACATGTGGTTTCAACAAGATGGTGCCGCATGCCACACAGCACGCGAAACAATGGCCCAATTGAGAGGCAAGTTCGGTGAACAGTTTATTTCACGTTTGGGGCCGGTCAGTTGGGCGCCTAGATCGTGCGATCTAACGCCTTTAAACTATTTTTTGTGGAGCTATGTTAAGGCTCATGTTATAGGGACAAGCCTGCAACGGTTGACACACTGGATACCACTTGGACCCAGCGTATGAACCATTTGAGGCGTAGCCCGTTCAAGATTTACATGAAATCATCTTTAAACATTGAATTATATAGATCGTTTAAATAAAGATTTCATACAGTTCTCTAAATTTTATGTTTTTTTTTTTAAATCAAATCCGAAAGCTCTTAAAAAATCACCCTGTAGAAGCATTTTTTGATATTTTATTATGTTTCAAACATTTAAATATGATGCATAAGACTCAGACCAAACCATATTTGTATATTATATAATGTGTATAATGCAGGGACCGTAAATAATGATTATTGTTCGTTTTTATAAATTAAAAAATCAATCACTTAGAACAGACATAAAAAAAAATTATTGCACTATTATTATTATTTTTTGGCAATCTCTGCATATCCGTCATGATTTTTAAAATTTTGATTTTTAAAGTTTTCTTCAATGGTAATGATTATTTTTGAGTAATAATAAAAAAAATCAGCCATAATCATTATTTTTGAGCAAAAAAAAAATAAAACTCAAAAATAATCATTATTTATGATTTTTATTTTTTTCGCTCAAAGTAAAAACTCACTTTCATTGCCCAACTCGTGCTACTGTGCCAAAAATTTGGTTGTAATATGCATGTATACTGAGCATGAAGAATAGTAAAACTGGTATGTAAATCTATACCCAATTTAAAAAAAAAATAAAAAATCAATGTCAAGAAGACTGCATGCTGTTATAATTCAAATTGAAAGCACAATAATACTAATTTTTTCCCATATCATTTTTAATTTTACGAATATTTAATCTTTTTATAGATTGTTGTTTAAATTGGGTACGAGTAAAATACTATTACTAACTCGGTCAGGAATATTCCAAAGTGAGCACAATATTAAAATTATTAAAATTAATAATAATAATAAATATTAATAATAAATTACCGCAACCAGTGCTTGATGTTTCAACTCGTTGGAATTCAAGATATCATATGTTGAACACACTCCAAAAGTTCGAGGATTTTTGTGAAAGGCACCTTAAAAATTCTATGAAAGTGAGTTTTATTTTGAGCAAAAAAAATAAAAATCATAAATAATGATTATTTTTGAGTTGTATTTTTTTGCTCAAAAAAAATAATTATTGCTGATTTTTATTAATATTACTCAAAAATAATCATTACCATTGAAGAATATCCTTAAAACTCATAATATAATCATTATTGTGTAATTTTTATTATAAAACTCATAATGATTACGGTCCCTGGTATAATGTGTTTTATTATACAAATTTCTTGAAATTAATTTAATTAAAGCTATTTTATGACAACTGTAGCAAGTTTGCTCAAACCAAGGGTTAGCAACTGTTATCAATCGGGTAACAGGACAACACTGTCAATATTGTTAATCCCATGTTCTGCTAACGCATAACCAACCGTAGCCAACGCTTGGCCAACACTGTGCCGATTTAATTTTTCTGCATTGGTAAGTGTCCTTATAGAGTTAAAGCAATAAACGATGATCACATATTTGCTTCTGTTACATACTAGACCACCAACTTAAAATACTCTCTATTGCCCTACAACCAAAGGGTATACATAGTAAAGTAAATTTGAAGTTTAAAATAAAGAGTACTTAAATTTTGTTTGGTTTTTTTTTTTAGCTTCTTTATATGTCCCTTATAAAGTGTAGTGGTTATATTCCTTTAATTTTGCATGTTTTTTTTTTGTATAGTTCAGTTGATATTTCTTTTTAGACTTTAAGATACGGCATGTTATGGTTTGAAGTGTCTCAATGAAATGTTCCACTCATTGCCTGGCATTTATTTTGTTCTTTTGTGAATTGGTAGCCGGTTTTGAATTACAATTTCACATTTGTTTCTGTTTTTTGTGGGGTTTTTGTTGTTTGCCCCTCACAAGTAATGTGAGGACTATAATATGTTTTTATAACATTTAATACTTTATATGTTTGCTGATGATGGTGATGGTGATGATGACGACGATGTTCATTATGATGATGAATGTCGACGATGACCAAAGAGACAATCAAATTTCATATTGTCAATGACTTTTGTACACCAAAGGCAACACAGAAAAAAAAAGTTAAATCATTTTAAGTATTTCCTTTCATTCATGTTGTATTCTGCTTGCATGAAATGGAATACAATACAAATGCATGCAACATAAACATTTGTATGTTTAGTGTTGTTTATAAAGTAAAAGTTTTTAGTTAGAATTTCCTGTTCATTTCAAATTTCATTTAGTCTTTTGTTCATTATACTGAATAGAACTTAACCACATTGTTAATTAAGATATTGAGCATATTTAAGATAAGTAACCAACAAACTACAAATTTATCGATTTTTTTGTTTCTCTCTTTTAATAATTACAAATAAAACGATTTTTCCGATTTAATATTAAAGAAATAAATATTATTTTTAGTCCGAATAAATCAGAAGTTTTAGAATTTTATCAGCTGAAAACTTGTAACATTTGTTCTCAGTGACAATTAATCTCTCGTTTAACTCCATTAAGAGGCTTTTTGAGGAAGTTTTTGTTTATAACCGGAAAATGTGTATTCAAACCGACAAATAGGACAAAAACCCAGGCCCGCTTGTTCCCTGTGGGTATTGTTTCAATTACACTCTGCTTTAAAAATTTGTAGTTGTTTGGATTGTAATACAGTTCCTTTATTTTTAAGTAAGTGCCTGTCATTTGTAGAACAAATTTAATTTTTACAAACCTTGTAGTTCATTTTAAAAAAACAACCACATGAAATGACTGTGTTTATGATTTTACATTAATTTTTTACAGTCGTTTTTTATGTTATTTAAAAAAAACAAAAAAAAAAATAAATGTTTGTTTATTTGTGGTTCATACAATTGTTAGTAATTTTTTTGAACCGTAGAAACAAAAGGTAAATGTTAGTTGCATTTAATGAAAGGTTAGTCGTTCTTTCTTCAAGGGAAATTACATTTGTTTTTGACTACATTTACTGTCGTCTTTACCTACATTATATCCTTAGTGTACAGTTGTTCCCTGATACATTCCGTTTCGTTTCCCTTGTTAAGCGCTTTAATTTTACTCATTCTACGTTCCAAATGTGAAAAAAACGTAAAAAGCCCACCTTTTTAACACTTAAAAATAGGAGTGGGACTATAAGGAATTGCACTTTTTCGTTAGTTTGGAATCCCTTTATCACACATCAAAATTTAATTAAAGTCTGAAAGAAGTTATTATATAAATTTTCTAGTGGGTTATTTGTTGTGGAAAGTTAAAACATTAACCCTATATGGATAAATTTTATAATAAAATAACTACACTGGTTCAAAGATATCGCCAGCACCAGGGCGTATCAGCATTACCACTCTTTTTTTAGTTTTGTAACTCTTGAAGCGGAATATGAAAGCTTATAGAACAAATAATTTTTTGAGAATAAGTTATGTGCAAAATAGATGTTATAAAACCAAAACATTTTTTTTTTTGTACTTTGTTTTCACCAGATAAATCGTTCTGGTTCTATTAAAGAGTTCTAGTATATTAAAAAAATAATTCGGGGTAAAAATTATTAGTGTAAGGGTTACTTTGATCACCTTTTTTACTATAGATTCCCCTCTACTAATGCATTGTGTTGATATCAGGAAAAAAAGAAATGGGGAGAAGGAAAAAGGGAGTAAGTAGTATCTATCGATATTTGACTTGATTTTCTCTAAATTGTAAGTACTACCCAGTGCTTACCCAGAAGCGCTTCCGAAGGCATTATTTGATAACGAAGCGCTTTCAACGAAAATAAAGAAGACATGATTTTTGTTCGCGATGTCCCACTTGGTATGTCTCTTTTAAATCGCTTCTTTCATGTGCTCTTAGAAGCAATAAATTCATGCCTTCTTAGGCACTAAGAAGCGCTTTTTGTATGTTGACAACATTAGTGCTTCATGGTATGCATACTTTATTGCTTTATTTTAAGCATTATTCTCTGCTTCAAAGAAGGAATTCTGGGAAGCACGATAGAATGCCTTCCCTAATTGCTTATAGTATGCAAGGCGGTGAATTGCTATTTTGGAAGCATACACATGTTGTTACTGCTTACCAAATCCAGGTTATTTTTTGCTTTGTAGGAAAGATGCTTGCGTGGTGTTTATTTCACATACGGGGTTTTCGACTAAAAAAAGAATTCTCTCTGTAATGAGTTATACGATCCACTGCACTATCGACCACAAAAGGATCTGATCTACAGGCGTATGTAACGAACATTAAATTATCTCAGCAGACCTGTCATTGATGAACGATAACGCCCTCCTTTTTCACACGGCCCAAAATAGACCTCAAAACCCCTGCCCATTAGAGCGCAATTTTTTTCAGTTTTCTTCAATTATTGTTATGATTATTTTTGGCCTTGGTCTAATTAGGTTATATGAACTAACTAGGTTATATAAATGTTTGATGTTTGCATGGGATTGTCACTTCTTTCAAAACGTGTTCAGATGTTGGGAACCTAGAAAATTCCCGAAATAGATCTATCAACACATTCCTGTAAGTGGTCAATTTTATAGATTATTTGTTAGGACAATATCCTAGTAAAGAAATATACAGTATGGCCTTGAACTTGAATAATTTTCATTTTCATTGCACAATTAAAGGTCGAAAATTAATATTTTTAATAAAAATTATATCAAAATTGTAATACACTTTTATTTAATAATGGACAATATTCGGCTGAATTCGGCTTGGGGTAGGTTTCAAAAAAAACATGAATTCTTTCATTTAAAACCACTTGCAATAAATAAATTTTATTATAATTGCTTAAATGCATTTCTTTGGCGTTTTTGTTTTAAAGCCCGTTAACTTATCCGTCCATATTGTAAGGATCAAATCCATTCCGGGAATTTGGTTGGCTTCCCAGAATATGGCCCAGACTGTTAAGAATCTAAGTGCTTATGGCTAATAATAAATTTAATTGCAAAGAATATACAAATATAATGGTCATCTTTATAGTCAGCACTTACAAAGAGTATTGCAATTTGGATATGTGATAGAAGAGAAAAGTAAATTTTCACCTCTTAAACATGCAAATGGGCCGCTAAAAATAACAATTGTCCCTTACTTTTTATCCGCCATCACATATTCGAATTTCATTAAGATTGGAGAGAACCCATCTAGAAACTCTCTTTGTAAGTAGAATTTTTTACTCAAATTCTACTTAAGTAAAAAATTTTGTTTGAAATTTTTATTCAAGTAAAATTTTTATAAAATCGTCCTTACTAGTCAAGTCTGTTGGGTAGTTTCTCCAGATTTCGATTAAATTTGGATATAACTAAGATAGAAAAGAAGAAAATAATAAAAAATTATTAAGACATCCACACAATCGCATGTTTGCGGGTAAAATTGGTAGTGTTCGACAGAACAGGATCTAGAGGCAATAAGCATAACATTTTGTATTGGAAACATATTTGCTGAGCCGATTTAATTAGATTTTGTGTATAAAATTTAAGGAAAAAGCCAAAGGTTTAGCTATAAAGAACTTTCGGAGGCCAAACAGTGAATTCATTACCTAACGCGGACTTTTCGATAAACACTTAAAATCGCATCTAATCAGCCCAATAAACAGTTCCCCATTCGCAAAAATTGTCCATAATACCGACCAAATGCATTGTCTGGCCAAACTGTTCGGTCGGACAGTAAAAATACAGTAAGCTTAACCTGTGATTTTCTGTGTACTGTGTTGTTAATATTTACTTAATTATTTTTTTTATAATTCTGTGCAGTGATGTCCAGTTTTTATTTGAATAAGTTTTACATTTTTATATTTTCTGACTATGTAACAAAGAATCGTAAGTTAAACTGTGATATAGTATTTAAGATATTTTATTAAAAATTTATTATTTATAAACTTATTTTGTATTTGTTGCCAGATTTTATATCTTTACGCTCCTGAAAAGTTTGAATAAAGCTAATGAAACGTTGAGCAAAAACATGATAAATTGATTGTTATTTACAAATAAAATCAAACCAAAAATAGCCAAAATACCAAAATAGCCCGTAAGGAAACCCCTTTTTAAAATCTTTTTTTTTTAACTTTTTACTATTCTTTAAATTTTTATTTTTTTGTCACCCCTCATTTTAAACCTTGGATGTGAAATTGGGCAACTAAAAAAAGTATTAATGCCAAATTGTATGGCAGTCGGAAGGTACCCATCAGCCGTCCTTCATTGTTAGTTACACACATTTTTTCAACTGTTTTTCTTCCTATTTAATACGGATTAAAATTCTTTATTCACATTCTTCTACTTTTGTTTGGCATTTCAATTAAAGTATCACTTTTTATGTTGACGTTTGAGATGGGCGCATGGATTAAATTTATAATTACTACTACTATCTCTTTATATTTGAAAGAAAAATTAAAGTAAAAGTTTTCTTACACTCATCAAAATACACCTGTGAAAATAGCAGAAAAAGCTACTAAAAATTTGTTAAAAATTATGTTGCAGAAAAAACTGCCTAAATTAGCAACCCGGGTAAAAATAGTTTTACCCACTTATATATAATATGAGTTAGTCAGATATGAGAGTCAATGGAGTCACATATAATTGTACACAAATACATCTGATAATTTGTATTGAGAGAATTTGTTATATGGTACTTGATGTTATTATGTCTCCAAATCTTACTCCATATGTAACTACATAAGCCATATAATAATAATATAATATGAAGTGAACGATAAAATTATATATGGTCCCAATATTTGTTTATGCGTGGTGAATTTTGTTGGAGTATAGACATATAAATTCGTGCTTGTGTACTGTTTAAGGGTTAATACACTGTGTTTCATAACTATAGTTACAAATGATTTTTATTATTTTTTCAA